>JASDQU010710321.1:36593-53782 GCA_032191745.1 Picea mariana
ACCCAACTATTGGGGTCTGACCCATCAAATTTGGTCATGACCACCTGTGGAAGGCGTATGTCACGTTGAAAGTGATGGGACTAAAAGGTATGGGAATGGGAGGAAGTTTCTCCTTCATTCTTTGGAGGTGCTTCAGAGAAATGGTCATCTGTAGGGATCTTCAATTTGGTGTAGAGTGATGCAAAGACATATTCAAACAATAGTCTTACTAGGGTAGTGGCCAACGAGAAGGGTAAAGGTGATGTGCAGTAAATGCACGTCGCCACCACCCTCATCTCATTTACTCCACAGTACATCCCAATGCGCCTTCCATTAACACCATTAATCAACCAGTGCATCGATAGTATCAACACATTTAAACCATATCATAATCCAAGTCCACATAATAATTCAACCATTTGCAATCACCTTGCCAAATGCACCACCTATGTTTACATTTCCGATATAACTCAAATAAATCGCTTGACCACTACACAATCTAAACGATCATGTATAGAATCATCACCAAATTGTGTGATCAACATCAACCCGAAACATAGCATAATCACCATAAAAAATGCAAGCCATCACTTCCATGCGCCACCAACATTAAACAATATGTATATCATCTACTGATTCCATTAAGCAATGCATAACCAATGCATTATCACCTTGCCAAATGCACTGCCAAAATTTCCACCATATGCATATAAAAATGTAACTTAACAATATTTCATAGCCATTTCTTTGTTAGCTAGGACTTAACCAATATCAACGAGTATTTTCATGCATATAGTATCGCAGATCTAGGTCTCTTTTGAAATAGATATAGTATTTTGATTTTCCTCAAAATACCTTTCTGCAATTTTCACTAACATTTTTTTTGTATAGGTGAGAGAAGAACAAATACCATAAATGAATATCAGGTTGTAGTATCATGAAGGAACAACATCTCAAAACTTAAATGATATCAACGACAACCATATTCTCATCAACCATGTAAAACTTTGTATCACATCATCATAACATTGAAAATGAACAGACCTAATCTTTAAAAGTTCAAGGGGGTCCCACCTACTAGCATTATTTAGTCTTATATAATAATAGGCTTAGCAACACATTGCGGGTGAAATTGCGTTGACGTTTTCAATCGTCAACACACATGACCCACATTTTGAGGGATTCACCAGCCTGTCCTTCCTTTTCTTCCGTGAGGTGCTCTAAAGTACCCGTTGATGTATTTTTTCGTTTATTGAGTTGTCCATGATCTGTCTTCTTTGTTGCTTTGTCTTCCTTGACCTTCTATTTCAACAACTTGATTTTCCTTTACTTCGTTCCTTCTTTTCTGCTTCTTTAACCACTTCTAACTTTCCTCGATTTGTGTGTCTTCCACACACTTTGTACTCGGTCTTTCTTCCTCCTTAATATTCACTTTCTTCCTTAATACCTAACCATGGGCCAACAAGCCCCCAACACTCACATGTGACTTGTCCCGAGTCACTGTAGGGTTGAATCTTTTGTATTACTTCGACTACATACTAGGTAGAGTAGCTTGTTCTTTCTACTCTGTCCCTCCCCCTCTTGTGCAGAATGTCTTTTCTGTGTCTGATACCCAATTTCAACTGCACTTGGTACCTAGACCCTGCTTCCTGTGCGTTTACTGAGATCTGTGAGGTAGCTAGTTGTCATAATATAGTTTCAGTCAGCTCCCTTTTACCAAACCCTCTTTCCATTCTCTATTAAGGGTCTTCAACTATGCAACTCCTCCTTCTGTGACATATGCAACTTTGAATGGTCTGACCCAATGTGTCCTGAACTTCCATGGATTCTTCATGAACTTGTTTTCATATAACAATACCAAATATCCTTGCTTAAATGCTTTCTTCTTGATATGTCTATCATGGTAATCCTTTTCTTGTTCATTTTGTAAATGTCGATGGACTACTGCAATGAAATTGTTATCCTATAGTTCCATCAACTACGCGATATTTTCTTGAACAACGCCAATTTCATCCATTCCTGTAAATGCTGCAATTTTTAAACTAGGAACCAAATATTCCATAGGTGCTACTGCTTCCTGTCCATAAACTAGCTTAAAGGGAGTCTGCGTTGTTAATTATTTGCAAGTAGTTCTATAAGCCCATAACACTATTGGAGTTCTTAAATCCCAATCATCTCTGTTAATACTGCAAATCTTAGTCATCGTTGTCTCCAAGATCTTATTGAAGACTTCGACTATGCCATTTGCATTTGGGTGGTATGGAGTGCTCTTCTGATGGTGAACTTCAAATTCCTGAGTCAAGGATTCAATGGTTTTGTTGATGAAGTGTGTTCCTTGATCACTCATAAGGATCTTTGGGCATCCAAATCTGGTTATGATATCTTCAAAAATGAACTACACAGTTATAGCTACACTACAATCATTAACTACTCTTGCTTTTGCCCATTTGGTCAAATCTTCTGTAGCGGTGATAATGTATCGAGCTCTTGTGCGCTTTCCTAGTGGGTTGATAGGTCCCACAAAGTCTATAGCCCATTTCTCAAATGCTTGTAGAGATAACTGAGGTGCCAAAGGGATCTCTTCCCTTCTAGAAGGATTCCCTATCCTTTTGCATACATCACAAGCTTTGTAGTATTCCTTAGCATCCTTGTGTAAAGTAGGCCACCAGAGGCTAGCTCTAAGAACCTTTTGCGTTGTTTCTTTCCATGCATAATGTCCTTCTGTGATGTCGTCATGTGCTTCTGCCGGAATCAATGGTCTTTAAGCATTTGGTCCCATCTTATATAACTGTCCAGCTATAAGTTGAAAATCTGCAGCATAGACTACCAATTGTTTCTTTGAATGGTTGTATATTCACGAGGTGCCATTCATGTGGATAGGAACTGGACTATCTTCATGAAGTGATCATTGACTTTCCATATGGCCAACAAGTGTGCATATGGTAGTGTATCCTCCAAACTAGTAGGATCCTTTCCATGTTCTAACCTGGATAAGTGGCCAGATCCTTTAGTCATTCTTCCTAGATTGACCACTATCTCAAAGTCATACTCCTGAAATAGTAGTAGCCATATGCATATTCTTCCCCCCAACACTGGTTTTTTGACTAAGTATTTTAATGTAGAATGATCACTGAACATCTTAAAATGTCCTCCCAACAAGTTGTGTCTAAATCTTTGCAGCACATACACCAGTTCAAGATAAATAAAAAGGTAAAGGCCAGTTCCTTCCATAGAAGTAGAAGCAGTAGACGCAAGGTCCTCAATCCGCCAGTGGTTCCAAGAAGCCTGCTGTAGGAACGTGGTGTGATCATCATCAAACATCCACTCACTTGAATGAACATTGCATAGCTAAGCCTTCTCTTTCAGTGGTAGTATAATTCCTTTCAGATGTAGAAAGATTCCTTCTTGCAAAGGCTATAGGGTGGTCAATCTCTCTTGCTCCTAGATGTGCTAAGACTGCTCCTAGTGCAATGGAGGAAGCATCGACATGAACATTGAACTCTTTACTCTGGTTTGGAAAAACCAAGATAGGCACAGTGACCATTTTCTTCTTTAGTGTGTCGAAGCTCTGCTGGCATTCCTCTGTCCATTAAAACTTACTATCCTTCTTTAGTAACTTATCCATAGGTGTTGTTATCTATGCATAATCCTTAATAAATTTCCTATAATATCCAGTGTGTCCTAATGCAGTGCACAGCTATTGAACTGAAGTAGGGGGAGGTATATCAACAATGATAAAAACCTTGGAAGGATCTACCAACAACCCTTATTTGCACACAATATGTCCTAACAACACTCCAAAAGGTGAAAAGAAAATACATTTCTTCATATTCAGGGAAATTTGACATTGCCTACACTTATATAACATTAATATCAAACATTCAAGATGATCTTTCATTAGGCTAAAAAAAATCCAATCATCAAAGTATGCTTTCAAAAACTTGTGTAAAAAATCCTTAAATGCTTCGACCACCATCCTGGAAAAGATGGTTGGTGTATTATTCAAGCCAAAAGGAATCACACTGAAATGAACCCCATTCTATTGCGAATGTGGTCTTATGTCAGTCTTCCTTAGAAATTTGGATCTGTTGATAGCCTGAAAATCCATCCATAAATGAATAGACTTCCCATCCTCCTACATTATCTAGGACTTCATCAGTAAAAGGCATAGGGAATGGATCATGTAAACATGCATCATTCAACTTCCTTAGGTCCACACAGATCCTGATTTCTCCTGACTTCTTATCTTGGACCACCATAGGGCTGATCCATTTAGATTCTTCAATTGGTTCTATGATTCATGCTTCCATCATTCTATCTAATTCAATATTAAATTTCTTCTTGTACTTAGGATTGAGTCTGTAAGGTCTCTGCTTGAGAGGTCTTTCATCTGGTCTCAAAGGGATATTCATTTGTCCCATGGGCCCTTTTATGCCCTTCATGTCTGTGAACTTGGTTGGGAACAAGTCCTGATACTCATGCAATAGTTCTGTAATCCTACTAATAGTAGCATCATCCCAATAGTCTCCAACATTAGCCAATTTAGGTGTTTTCTCTGTTCCAATATTAACCTTCCTAATTTTGATAAGCTACCCAATAAAAGGTAATTCAATTCTTGTCCTTTCTATGTCTCGTTTGCCTTCAGTTTCTGCAATTTTTACATCCCTAGGGTCATCATCTTCATCGGCATTAATATTATAATAGTCCTGTAACCGCTGAAGGGGTGCAGTCCATTCATATTCTTCTTATTCAAAAGTGGGGTTAGGTTCTTCCTCTAAGACCTTCTGTATTATAATTTGTAAATCCTGATCTACTGTGGGGTATTGAAATTCAAATAGGAATGTAGCTATAAAGTTCTGGGTCATACCATACCAATCTATAGTGGCTAAGCGCAGTTCTTCTTGGAGATACCAGTTGATAGGCGTAGTATCTGTTAGCACCATGATTTTCATAGCTAAGGTTAGAGGTTCGTCAACAATTCGCAAAGTCATTTCTGTTAGTACCCATATTTTTTTTATGCCTGACATCATCTAACATCTCCAAGGGTCAGTTTAAAAGGAAGCTTATCATTTATTATTTCCATTTCCATTTGGAACTACGCGCTACAAAATTTGTTACACGCTACACAGAGCACTTTATCGTGCAAAGTATTTTGTCGCATAGTGGATTTCATTTCACTGTGGGTTTCATCGTGCAAAGGATTTCGTCGCCCAATGGATTTCATCGCGTAGTGGGTTGTCGCACATGGGATGCTATCGCGCATAGGATTTCATTGCACAGTGGATTTCATCATGCAGTGGGTTGTCGCGCATGGAATGTTATCATGCATAGGATGTTGTCGCACAGAGGATGTCATCACGCAGTGGATTTCATAGCACAGTGTATTTTTTCATGCAGTGGATGCTGTCGCGCAAAGGATGCTTTTGCACAGAGGATTTTTCTGCGCATATGTTACAGGCTACAGGTCGCGTGGCGCAAATGACTGGTTTAGTGGTCAACTTCAAGATCACATTATGACCAAATAGAGAGTAATTTTGAAAATCCATGAGACGTTTGTGTTGAATACAACCCAGATAATAAAAACCTCTTTCATATTTGAAAACAGTTTCACATTTTGGGATATTTGAAGGAATCTTTGAGCCCCATTTTTTCAATTTTCATGATTTCCTGTCCGAGATATGTTTTTGCGACGTGTATTACATCCATATGGAGATGAATTTCGAGAAACTGATAGAGGAGTTTCTTCAAAATGATCTTAAATACAAAAACCTCTCTCAATTTCGAAAAATATTTTTTTATTAGTGATATATGATGTCATATTTAACACATATTTTCCCAGTTCATTGTGCAATCCGCTACGTTTTTTTGTTGTAGGTTACTGTTGCATAGAAGACTTGTTGTGCAAGGGTAACAGAGTGTCCAGAAATGCACATGATGACTCATCAAAACCATATGGTCAAATTTTGATTATTATCAATGATTGTAAGGAATATTTCGGTTACGATTATGATTTGGCAAAGTTGGGTTTTCTATTTTTAGTGAATCCATTGAAGTTATCGTTCTCTTTCAAAGAAAATGGATCCATGATTCTAGGAGGAAGTAGTTAGAACCTAGAAGGCAAGGGTGACATTAGTTATATATATATATGGGGATCATCCTCATGTAAACAGGTTTGGTTGGCAAAATTAGTGTAGACAGTGACTATTGAATGTAGTTTGAGCTCGATCGAAATTTAATGAAAAAGTCCTGAAGCTTTGATGAAAATATTCTAATTGTAGCAGTTGGATGTATTGTTTCCTTTATTTTCATTTGTAATTCATGTATTCTTTATTCATATATATTTATGTCTGAATAGGAACGTAATTTCGAACCTTGGATTTGCTGCGCTGCGCCCTGGGATTCGTGCCATTCAGACAAACCGTTTTCCTCTAAGTTAATTCCAAATTCATCCTTAGAGGTGCTCTGAGTTACTTCATGTGTTTTTCTCCCTACCACCCACAATGATTTTAAACTGAATACTATTGATCATATATCCTTTATCCTCACAAGTTCAGTCACTGAGTCATTTGTTTCTATCTTTTTCTTAAATTGACTCCATAGCCCAATGGTACTTTCTCTCTTTCTTGTCCTACCATCCATTTTAAAGAAAAAATAAACTTGTCCTATTTCAAAATCTGACCTCTGTGCATTTATTGATGAAATATTTCAGTTATTACCAGTCATTAGACATACAAGAGTGACCTCTCTAATTTTATAGGTCAAAATACAATCTAAAGTTCGTTGAAACAATTACCTCAAGGCTTTCTTTGATATAGCCCAAAGAAATTACCAAGTTATGATAGTATCTAATGTGTTAATGAACTTATTTGCCCATTGTTCCTTAGGAATGTTGCTCCATTCCTCTTCATAGCTTCACACATGGTCCTTAGGACAACTCTGAACTATGTACCGATCTTTGCATCCTTCAGCTTGGTCTGAAAAGCATACTATCAATAAGGTGCAACATTGCACCCACTTTGTGATGTTATTCTTGTGTGTTCCCCACCATCTAGTTGGTGTTTCTTTCAAGGCTTCATACAGTGCCAACATCCTCTGTTGTGTTGGTACAATTCTCTCAAATTCCATTGGAAATGTCTCTAAATGATTCAAACCATCAAATGTAGGAAGATTACTTACTTCTGTGCCAATCCAACGAATTGTCTTGGTCAATCTGGCACACCTCCACATAGAGAATTCATACATTCTATTCTACCAATTTTTCAATGCTTTTTCGGAGTTGGATGAGCATGCATTCTCGCTTCGCCAACTTAAATTTCCATTTGTAGTAGGATTAATACAATCTCGTTCTCTTGCTGTCAGTTTATAGTTGTTCTCTAGCTCGTATGCACGGTCTTCTTCTCTTATAGGTTCTATGTATTTGTGATCTTCATCGGGATCAAGGGGTGAAACGACCTTAAGGCCATCACCCTCAAATGTCATTCTTCTCTTTTTTAGGTCAACAACAGTCAGATTGTTGAAATCCCAATCAATTCCTAACAACGCAAGGTAAGTACATCTATCATCAACAATCTCAATCACTTTGAAATCTGCAAATGTCCTCACTCCGTCAATGTCCACAGGGACATGCTCTAGTCTTCCAAAGGGGCTCACCATTTGATGATTATCCATTCTGAGCCTAATAGGAGAGTAAATCAACCTATGTTTTCCCATCAGTGCCCAAGTCTTTTTCATCATAACATTTACTTGTGATCCTAGGTCGAGGACCACATAGTCCACTTCATAGTCTCCAATATTAGCACTAAGGTGCAGTTCCTTGTTTGTCCTCCTTTTTCTAGATACTTGATTCACATCTCTACTCAGCAAAGGATCTATTCTTCCAATTTCATACTGTCTTACCAGGTGTTGTATTTCCTGCACAACTTTTTCATCTTTAATAAAATTGATACAAGTATACAATAAGTCCATAAGATTGCTTACCTCTTTTCCTTGTCTAGCTAGGGCAGACTGGTCAAATGTTGGTGGCATTTCACATTCCCTTACTTTTGGTTGTACCCTAGATGAAGAAGCTTGTTCTCCTGCAAATTCTTTCCTTGCTTCTTCAAAAGTATGTTTTTCTCTCCTTGGGCCAAACAATTGTGCCTACTCTACAGCTCTTCTGATCCCTGATCCATCTGTAGTCTTTCCTGGAGTCACCCTATCTTATCTTGTAACAATGCCTCCTCTAGTAATAACAAGGACTCTAGGATCCTCACCATGAGGTTTCGCTGATATTAGTTGAACTTGTTGGTTTCCACCTCGTCTTTTCTGAAGTTTAGCTAACAATACTGGATAGACTTCAATGACATGGTCGAAGGAATTATAGTAGTTTCAAGTAGTACAAGGGTTTTGACAATCCCTTGCCAAATGTTCTAGCTGTGTGTAGTTATATAAAATAATCTGACCTTGACCTCGAACCATACCTCCACCTCATCCTCTTCCTCTGAATCCACCATGAGGGTTGAAGTTTCCTCTTCCCGGGGAATTGAACTACACATTATTTCCTTCTTACTGTAATTCTCCTTGAATTCTATATGTATCCCTCGACCTTTCATGCATGAGTTCATAAGCCCTACAATCCTTCTCATCATGCCCCACAGATTTTCATAATGTTTAATAAAGATTGGTAGGTGCCTGGACATATTTCTGCATATAATAACATTCACCAGGGCAATGTCTATTTCTACATACCTTGCACCAGGGTACAGTAGCATGCTTCAATGAATTAGGGGTTCCAGAGGCCAAGTATTCATTAAATAAGGGACGGTGCTCTTTTTCATGGCCTTCTAATTTACATTGGATACACCAGATGTATTCTCTTTTCTCTTTTCCTTTGTCCTTCTTCATATCTTCGACCTATAAATATAAACTAGTTAATTGATTCAAGATCTGGCTCATACCTAGACTGGATTCTCCTACAGGGTATGTTTCTAGTTTCATGGAAATCTCCAATGCTTCATCCTGCGAAGCGACCTTATGTTTCATCAAAGGAACTCTGATGTGTGGTAGGAGGTCAACGATGAACCATTCCTTATGTTGTTCATCCAGAATCTGAAAACTTAAGTGGCCTGTCAAGGTATTAAACCTTTGATCGAATTCCCAAATAGGTTCAGCTACCTTCTTCTTGATTTCCTTCAACTCTGTAATGCACTGCGACTCTGACTTATGTTTCTTGAACTCCACACTCAACACAATCTTAATTTCATTCAATGGCTTAGGTTGTGTAGATCCTGAAGCAAATTTCATATACCAGCTTAGGGCGCAGTCCCTCAAGGTAGTACTAAACTGAGCTCTCTTAACAGCTTCATCAATGACTTTCTTAATTCTCCATACAACTTTGCATAGGAACCAGTGTTGGTTAGGATCTCTATATCCATCGCCTCTAAAAATAGGTAGCCTCATTTCATGTGCCATAGATCTTCTTTGGTTTCTTGACTGAGTATGTACAAAACTTCTTGTAACAGTACTCTTATTGCTCTGATTATTCTTATTACTCCGATCACTCTAATTACTCTGATTAATTAATGCAACTAAAACAATAGGAGGAGTAATAATACCTACTTCGATAGTAGGCACAGTCATTGAGGTTTATGGTTCTTCTTGGCAAAGTTCTCTAGTCTCTACTTACTCTGCCCTTGAGAACTCTGAATACTCCCCGTCTGATCTCTCTGCTTCTTCTCCACTATAGAAATCCTCGTCTTGTGTCAATGGTCCATAACACTGCTCAAACAGGTTCACAAGAGGATCCTTCCTGAACGATCTCCCACTTCACGTGTGTCCAACCTCTGCATCGCTATTGCTGTCTGAATTCTTGAACATTAGATTTAAGTTCCAACTAATTACTGTATCTTAAAGATATTCTTCTCATGCAATAACATCTTAATCTTCAGCTTCAAAAAGTGTAGGAACTTCCCTCTAGGTCCCTTAAAGAAATACCTCTCTGCTTGGCTATATGATTCCACTCTGTCAACAACAAACTTAGTAATATACCCTCCAATAGTGTTATCAAACCAGAGATCCACTGCTCTAGACACAACTTTATCGACTCTCTTGACTTTCTTGATCAACGTCATTGTCCAAACCATAGGTGGTCTAGATCTGATCTCAAACTGAGTGTCTACTAATCTGGCTAACCACTCATATAACTCCTTATGAACTCCTCCAAATAAAATCTTGTGTAAGTCAATAAAGATGTACCTTCCCAACCAATCTTTTGTACTAATGCTAGGGTTCTTGTTTTGATCTTCAGCGAAGTCCCTTTCTTGTTCTTCTAACCACTTCTAAATCTCTATCTTCGATGGAATCCACCTTGACATTCCCTCAAGAATATCCTGGTCCCAGGAATGGAACCATTTGTTGGCATAGGGGAAAAACCAGGGTTCAAATATAATAGCGCACCAACAAAAGCTAACTACTGGCCCTTTCAGCAACACCTGTGAAGAAGATGAAGGCTCACATGAGGTATCAATAGGGGGTTGCAAGACACAGGTGTCTACGACTAGAGGAAATGCAAAGGGATCTCAGAACAACAATGCAATATAACCTAGAGAGTCTTTAACAGTCTTTCACTTAGCTTCACGAAGTTAGCTTATACCTTCTATCTTTCATATGGAAACAACAATGCAATAACAATATAACCAGATAGAAAATAACACAATATCAATCACAAAGAACAACAAGATTTATGTGGTTCACTCTTTCCCTAGGGCTCTGTACATAGAACTTTGTTTCTTGATATATTAGATGAAAACATGCAGTTCTATATACACACTTAGCTGCAGATCCTTCTCTCTCTCTTCTTCTTTCTCTCCCCTCCCTGCACACCCATCTGCAGGGTTGATCTTCGTACCTAGTTGAAGATCCAGAATACAAGAATGCACAATACTTTGATCTCAATGTCGCTCTCACCCAAAATAATAGTAACAACAGGACCAACAACAACAACAAAGACCCCTCTCCACTTTTCTATACCTTTATTTATACATTACATGAATTTCAAACAACCTTATACCAAAGTCTAAGTGTCAAAACCCTAGGTCCAAAACCCTAGATTCCAAAACCCTGGGTTCACATGACCTGCATTTTGAGGGATTCACCAGCCTGTCCTTCCTTTTCTTCTATGAGGTGCTCCAAAGCACCCATTGATGTCTTTTTACACTTGCTGAGTTGTCCACGATCTGTCTTCTTTGCTTCTTTGTCTTCCTTAACCTTCTCTTTCAATGACTTTCTTTTCCTTTACTTCACTCCTTTTCTTCTTCTTTAACCACTTCAACCTTTCCTTAGTTTGTGTGTCTTCCACACAGTTCATACTTGGTATTTATTCCTCCTTAATCTTCTCTCTCTTCCTTAATACCTAACCACAGGCCAACAGAGAAAATGGTTATTGCATCGATTTTAGTATTTCCATGTTGGGATAAGTAATTTCATGTGCATGTAGATGCATTTGCAATTGCAATAGGAGCAGTATTAAACCAGCAAGGGGAAGGTGATATAGATCACCCTATTACATTTGTAAGAAGAAAGTTGTCAGATTTAGAGTAGAACTACAACACTACAGAAAGAGAAGGATTATCAATGGTTTATGCTTTGCAGAAATACAGACATTACTTGCTGGGACAACACATTAAGATGTTTACATATCATACAACTTTGAGATACTTAGTTAATAAACCAGTGTTGGGGGGAAGGATATGCAGATGGCTATTATTGTTTTAGGAATTTGACTTTGAAGTTGTGGAGAAGCCTAGAAGATTGAATGCATGACCAGATCACTTGTCCAGAATAACAAATGGAGAAGATCTGAGTAACTTGGAAGACAACTTTCTAGAAGCACAATTTTTTTCAGTACAAATTACAAATGAATATTTTTCTGACATTATTGAGTTTTTTAGTACAGGCTTTGCACCAAGAGAATTTACAACTGCATAAAAGACAAATTTGGTGGTTAGAGATACATATTATTAGCTGATTGCATGTCAATTATACAAACTTGGAGTAGATAGCATCTTGAGGAGATGTGTGATGGATCATGAAAGACCCATTATTTTGGCAGAAGCACATGAAGGAATTACGGAAGGACATTACGTAGGAAAAGCTACCACGCGGAAACTATTGCACGCAAGATTATGGTGGCCAATAGTTCATAAGGATTCAAAAGAATACTGTCAGAAGTGTGATGTTTGTCAAAGAGTTAGAAAAACATATATAAGGGATGAGATGCCACTAAGACCACAAGTTACTTTCCAAGTGTTCGATAAATGGGAAATAGATTTTGTAGGTCCAATTAATCCACTAGCAAGAATATTAGGAGCCAGATACATTATTACCAAAAAAAAAAAATTAACCAAATGGGCAAAGGCAACACCTGTAAAGGATTGCAACACAAATTCTTTATCACACTTTTTATTTGAGAATGTAGTGACAAGATTTGGATGTCTAAGAATATTGATGAGTGATCAGGGGACTCACTTCATCAATAGTAAAATTGAAGCTATGCTTGAATAATTTAAGATATACCACCAAAAAAGTACTCCTTACCACCCTCAAGAAAATGGAATAGTGGAAGCCTTCAACAAGATTTTGGAGAATGTCTTGACAAAGATTTGTAATGTAAACAAATATGATTGGGATTTGAAGGTACCAATAGTACTTTGGGATTATAGAACTAAACTCGAGAAATTAATAGGAAAAACACCCTTTAGATTGGTGTATTGACATGAGGCATTAGTTCCCTTATATTATTTGA
Source organism: Picea mariana (assembly GCA_032191745.1). Classification (NCBI taxonomy): domain Eukaryota; kingdom Viridiplantae; phylum Streptophyta; class Pinopsida; order Pinales; family Pinaceae; genus Picea; species Picea mariana. Next base: position 49,354 of record JASDQU010710321.1, read on the forward strand.
TACCAAGTCTATGCATTGCAACAATTACAGACATGACAGAAAATCGCATAGCACAGGAAAGATTGGCTCAACTGATGGAATTAGAAGAAGACAAAATCATGGTAGGTTTCTAGCAAGAGGTACATAAAGCAAAGGATAAAGCATGGTATGATAGACATATCAAGAAGAAGAATTTTAAGGAAGGAGATTTGGTTCTCCTCTATGACAGTAAATATTTGTACCACCCAGGGAAGCTCAAAATGCATTGGCTAAGGCCGTATTAGATAAATTTTGTCACAGATGGAGGTGGTGTATAACTAAAATACTTAATAGGAAAGGAAGTGAAAGGAATGGTGAATGGTAGTCAACTGAAACTATATAGGGAAAATCGACATACTAAGTATCAATAGTTGTAGCGCATCAAGTAGACTTGTACATATTGTAAATAATAGGAGCTAAAAGAAGAAAAAGGAAGATAAAAAATGAAAAATGAAAAAAAGGCCAAAAAGAAGTAGTTAAAGGGAATAAGTGATACTCAGGAATGACAACGCTCAACAAATATAAATTGGTGCAACATAATTTGGAAGATTAGGCGTAGGAAAATTGGACACTATGCAAATAACCAAAAAAAGTGAAAAACAAGACATAATATTAATGACCATGTTTATAAAAAGGGAAAAGCACGGACAAGTTTGACACTTAGAAAATTTTGAGAAATCGAGCACTTAAGAGCACGAGAAAAGGGTGATTGAGAAAGAGGAGAAGTCGGATGATTTTTTGTAAGACTAATTAGATGGCACCCCCGAAGGTTGGTGCTCCTAGACGATTAGTATGACTAACCCAACAGTCAGGTTGGAAGAAAGAACAAATGGAAGAACTAGATAATTTTGTGGAGATGGAGGACGTGACAACATCAGAGAACGAATCGATCAGTCCCACCAGTATAGAGGAAGAAAGATCAACCGCAGAACATGTGCAAGTGGTTCAAAGTGAAGAAAACCATAACGTCAGTGAAAACCCTAGTTTCGAAAACTCTATTGATCCAAAAAGGATCCATAGAAGAATACGAATAACTTAGAATTTACAAAGTCATCTCAGAACTCTCATAATGGCTTCAGCAAATAGAGAAGGGGAAAAAATTCAAAGTTCCCAAAACTTAGTGAAAATGGCATGATCATGAAGAGCACGTCACAAGATTTATAACGGTGCAAACGGATCATCAAACAAAGTTACGGTTTGAAATATATTCACGGTAAAAGATGCGGTCAACCAGGACCAATCAGTAGGGGACACATCATCATCCGTACTACTGACATCAGCATGACATCAACAGTTGAAGGGTGATGTCAACGTACAGATGTTGACGTCAGCATGCCAATAGGCTACCACATGTCACCCACCAATGGAATTTTTAGGGGTCCATACAGACCAATAGGAAAGTGCCACGTAGCACCCCCAGGAGACACCATATGGCACCACCCAAAGAGCGCAATGTGTTAGTACAGTGGTGACAGGGTGAGCCATGTTAGCATACGAGTAGGTGAATCAACAGGTTCCATGTGGACCAATCATGGGGTGACATGTGGCATCTTGATAATGCCCAATGTTATCCCGTGAATGATTTTTGTTTAAAACAAAAACAAAATTGGCAGGTCCACCAAATCTGGCGGACCACGCCAAATCTACACAGTCGTTAGTGGAATTACTAGTGGACCGATAAACATAGTGGAGGTTTAAGATATGGATAAATATATATGTAACCACTTTCAAAAATGGAGTCCGGTGGGTTCGACCCTAGAACCTCCGGCTAGTACAAATCCTTTAAAACTTCTCTCTAACCAACGTGTCAAGGGGTGTGCCTTGGTACATCCGCCACTGTTAATATTTAAGAATTCATATTCAGCCAGAGCCGAGGTGAAGGCGTGCGACCGTACTGTACAATCCAAGACATATTTCAAGATAGTTGCTATCATAATTGCAGGTGCAAAGGGCACAAAAACTGAGACATGATTTCTCTTGGGCCTGGGAGTGCCAGAGTCTGATTGGAGCGTGGAGACAGTCATTGTTTGGTAATTAGACACCATGAATCCAATGGTGATGTTTGTTTTCTGATCTGAGCATTATTTCTGTAGCTTGATTTCAGAATGAAGTATATTCATGTATTTACCAAATTATTTTGCTGAGTTAATAAAATATCCTATCCATTTGAGAGAAGGACCCAGAGACATATTCCACCAGGGAAGAACTCCGTTATCAAGTTTTTGTGTTCAGATTTGATGCTTATGTCTTTTCATTTCTAAGTTTTCCCTTCTTTAATGGTGAACATTAATTTATGCTCATTTAATACAATTCTTTATAAGTCACGATGAAAAGATACCAGATCATGTTGGTATCAGAGAAGTCATATTTGACTTGAATTGTTGAGTGTGAATTCTTACTAGGTCCAAGCATAAGCAGGGTGAAGGAACTCTAAATACTTTCAATCCCGAAGTTGACTGTGTATCCCGAAGGAAGAAAATGGCAAAAGAGGACAAGCGTGATGAACAGGAGAAAAATTTTGACGTGGTCTTTTATAGCATGTCAGAAATGGTCGAGCTAATGTATGGAGATTACGAGAAGAGGATGAACAAGAAAGGGAATAAAAATGAAGCACATGCAGATGATGATGCTTTGGTAAAACAAAATGTTGTAGCAAATCCTCCGAGCCCCCATCTTCACCTTCGAGTTCTAGTTCTTCTTCCTCTGAGCATTCTCAACATTCTAACCATAAAGCGTCTTTTAAGAAACCATTATTAAAGATTGATGTAAAATTTTCTTTACCTATGTTTAATGGAGATGCTAATCCTGAAAAGCTATATAATTGGATCCAAAAGGTTGAAGTGTATTGTTGAGTCCAACATATTGATGAAGAGGAAGTTAAAGTGCAACTGGCTTCTCCTCCGTTGGAAGGAACCTCTCTCGTATGGTGGGAGAGAAAGCTTCAGGAAGAAAGTAAGTGTGGTAAGACTATTTCCTCATGGTCAGAGTTTAAATCAATGATCAGGAAGCAATTTTATCCATTAGGGTATTTACATAAAGCAATGATGGAATGGCAAACCTTAAGGAAAAGTAAAGGACAAATTGTACAAAGTTTCACAAAAGAATTTAGAAAGAAATCTCTTGCATTGAACATTCCTTTTGGATTCTTATGAGACTTTAATGAAGTATATTGGCACACTTCACAGTTATATTCGACAAACTTTGCTCTTGTTTAACCCCACTAGCCTTGATGAAGTTTGTGTGCAAGCCATGCACCTAGAGAGTAGGGGTAAAAATGTTCAAGAAGATCCCACAAAGAAACCTTCCAATCTCCCACATAATAATTTTAAGAAGTTTAAAAGGAAGGACAAGAAGACCGCTAAAGTAACGAGAGAAGGAGGAAAACCATCTTTCACTCATTGCAAGAAGAGTGGTCACGATGAAGAACATTGTTGGAAACTGCATCCGGAAAAGAAACTGAAATAGTTCGGTGGAAAGGGGAAGACAAATACCGTTGCTACGGTACAACAAGATCTTGGTTCTGATTCAAGAGATGAAGGAAAGATCACAGTGGTTGGAGTACAAGGTAAAGATTCTCTTCATGCTAGTTCTAGTTCCATTGATGAATCTCATGTTGATGAATGAAAGAGGAAGGAGTTATTTCACATAAGATTTGTATCTAAACATACTAAGATAGATACATTATTTGATTTGGGTTCCCAAAAATGAAACCACATATGAAACCTTATCCTCTTGGTTGGGTATGCGACAAAGAAAAACTTAATGTCACCAAACAATGTAGGATAAGATTTGCTATTGCTTCAAAATTGATTGATGAACTTGATTTGGATTTTGTACCACTTGATATGTGTGGCATAGTGTTGGGAAGCCCTTATCTTTATGATAGAAAAGCAGTCTTATTTAGACATGAGAAAAAATATCACCTTACTAACGAGGGAGTGGAATATATTGTTAGAGCTCACAACATGATGGTAAATACCACACTTGTTAGTGCAAGACAAATGAAAAGACTCATAAACACTAATAAGATATATGTACTCATGGTCATTAGAAAGAAATATGTCGAGACATCCGACGCTTTCCAAGGGTGTGATCCATCTCATAAAAAATAATTAACTGATATTGTTTCTAGGTATGAAGATATTTTTTAGGAACCAGATGGATTACCTCCTAAGAGGGAAATCCAACATGAGATACATCTTCAGCAGGATTCTCCTTTGCCTAATGTGGGAATGTACAAGATGTCAGTTGTGGATATGACAGATATCAAGAAGAAGGTTCAGGGATTATTGGATCAAGGGCTCATCAGGCCCAATTCATAACTTTATGGTTCTCCGATCATGATGGTGTCAAACAAGGATGGCACATGGAGAATGTGTGTCGATTACCAGGCCTTAAATAAAATCATGGT
>JASDQU010710321.1:53832-64403 GCA_032191745.1 Picea mariana
CATATGCTAACATGGCTCACCCTGTCACCACTGTACTAACACGTTGCGCTCTTTGGGTTGTGCCACATGGTGTCTCATGGGGGTGCTACGTGTTAGTACAGTGGTGACAGGGTGAGCCATGTTAGCATATGAGTAGGTGAATCAACAGGCACCATGTGGACCAATCATGGGGTGACATGTGGCATCCTGATAATGCCCAATGTTATCCCATGAATGATTTTTGCTTAAAACAAAAACAAAATTGGTAGGTCCACCAAATCTGGTAGACCACGCCAAATATACAAATTCATTAGTGGAATTACTAGCGGACCAATAAACATAGTGGAGGTTTAAGATATGGATAAATATATATGTAACCACTTTCAAAAATGGAGTCCGGTGGGTTCGACCCTGGAACCTCCGGCTAGTACAAAGCCTTTAAAATTTTTCTCTAACCAATGTGTCAAGGGGTGTGCCTTGGTACATCTGCCACTGTTAATATTTAAGAATTCATATTCAGCCAGAGCCAAGGTGAAGGCACGCGGCCGTACTGTACAATCCGAGACATATTTCAAGATAGCTTCTATCATAATTGCAGGTGCAGAGGGCACAAAAACCGAGACATGATTTATCTTGGGCCTGGGAGTGCCAGAGTCTGATTGGAGCATGGAGACAGTCATTTTTTGGTAATTAGACACCATGAATCCAATGGTGATGTTTGTTTTCTGATCTGAGCATTATTTCTGCAGCTTGATTTCAGAATGAAGTATATTCATGTATTTGCCAAATTATTTTGTTGAGTTAATAAAATATCCTATCCATTTGAGAGAAGGACCTAGAGACATATTCCACCNTTTTCCCTTCTTTAATGGTGCACATTAATTTATGCTCATTTAATACAATTCTTTATAAGTCACGATGAAAAGATACCAGATCATGTTGGTATCAGAGAAGTCATCTTTGACTTGAATTGTTGAGTGTGAATGCTTACTAGGGCCAAGCATAAGCAGGGTGAAGGAACTCTAAATACTTTCAATCCCGAAGTTGACTGTGTATCCCGAAGGAAGAAAATGGCAAAAGAGGACAAGCGTGATGAACAAGAGAAAAACTTTCACGTGGTCTTTTATAGCATGTCAGAAATGGTCAAGCAAATGTATGGAGATTACGAGAAGAGGATGAACAAGAAAGGGAATAAAAATGAAGCACATGCAGATGATGATGCTTTGGTAAAACAAAACGTTGTAGCAAATCCTCCGAGCCCCCATCTTCACCTTCAAGTTCTAGTTCTTCTTCCTCTGAGCATTCTCATCATTCTAACCATAAAGCGTCTTTTAAGAAACCATTATTAAAGATTGATGTAAAATTTTCTTTACCTATGTTTAATGGAGATGCTAATCCTGAAAAGCCATATAATTGGATCCAAAAGGTTGAAGTGTATTGTTCAGTCCAGCATATTGATGAAGAGGAAGTTAAAGTGCAACTGGCTTCTCCTCCATTGGAAGGAACCTCTCTCGTATGGCGGGAGACAAAGCTTCAGGAAGAAAGTAAGTGTGGTAAGATTATTTCCTCATGGTCGGAGTTTAAATCAACGATCAGGAAGCAATTTTATCCATTAGGGTATTTACATAAAGCAATGATGGAATGGCAAACCTTAAGGCAAAGTAATGGACAAATTGTACAAAGTTTCACAAAAGAATTTAGGAAGAAATATATTGCATTGAAAATTCCTTTTGGATTCTTATGAGACTTTAATGAAGTATATTGGCACACTTCACAGTTATATTTGACAAACTTTGCTCTTGTTTAACCCCACTAGCCTTGATGAAGTTTGTGTGCAAGCCACGCACCTAGAGAGTAGGGGTAAAAATGTTCAAGAAGATCCCACAAAGAAACCTTCCAATCTCCCACATAAGAATTTTAAGAAGTTTAAAAGGAAGGACAAGAAGACCGCTAAAGTAATGAGAGAAGGAGGAAAACCATCTTTCACTCATTGCAAGAAGAGCGGTCATGATGAAGAACATTGTTGGAAACTGCATCCGGAAAAGAAACTGAAATAGTTCGGTGGAAAGGGGAAGACAAATACCATTGCTATGGTACAACAAGATCTTGGTTCTAATTCAAGAGATGAAGGAAAGATCACAATGGTTGGAGTACAAGGTAAAGATTCTCTTCATGCTAGTTCTAGTTCCATTAATGAATCTCATGTTGATGAATGGAAGAGGAATGAGTTATTTCACATAAGATTTGTATCTAAACTTACTAAGATAGATACATTATTTGATTTGGGTTCCCAAGTAAAATTAATATCTGAAGCATTTTTCAAGAAAATGGGTCTTGAAACGAAACCACATATGAAACCTTATCCTCTTGGTTGGGTATGCGACAAAGAAAAACTTAATGTCACCAAACAATGTAGGATAAGATTTGCTATTGCTTCAAAACTGATTGATGAACTTGATTTGGATTTTGTACCACTTGATATATGTGGCATAGTGTTGGGAAGCCCTTATCTTTATGATAGAAAAGCAATCTTATTTAGACATGAGAAAAAATATCACCTTACTAATGGGGGAGTGGAATATATTGTTAGAGCTCACAACATGATGGTAAATACCACACTTGTTAGTGAAGGATAAATGAAAAGACTCATAAACACTAATAAGATATATGTCCTCATGGTCGTTAGAAAGAAATATGTCGAGACATCCGATGCTTTCCAAGGGTGTGATCCATCTCATAAAAAATAATTAACTGATATTGTTTCTAGGTATGAAGATATTTTTTAGGAACCAGATGGATTACCTCCTAAGAGGGAAATCCAACATGAGATACATCTTCAGCAGGATTCTCCTTTGCCTAATGTGGGAATGTACAGGATGTCAGTTGTGGATATGACAAATATCAAGAAGACGGTTCAGGGCTTATTGGATCAAGGGGTCATCAGGCCCAATTCATAACTTTATGGTTCTCTGATCATGATGGTGCCAAACAAGGATGGCACATGGAGAATGTGTGTCGATTACCAGGCCTTAAATAAAATCATGGTGAAAAATTGATACCCTCTTCCTCATATAGACGATTTATTTGATCAATTGAAGAATGTTGTCTATTTCACTAAGTTGGATTTGCGCAGTGGATATCATCAAATCAGAGTCACGGAACATGATGCATGGAAAACTTCCTTTAAAACCAAACAAGGATTTTTTGAGTGGTTGGTTATGTCGTTTGGGCGTTGTAATGCTCCGACAATTGTCATACATGTGATGAATGATGTATTCAGGCATTTCATAGATGAATTTATGATTGTATATTTAGATGACATTCTTGTTTTTAGCGGGACATGGGATGAGCATGTGAGGCATGTAAAGCAAGTATTGGATACTTTGCAAAGGGAGAAGTTGTATGCAAAATTGTCTAAATATGAATTTGGAAAGACTGCACTTGTATACTTAGGTCATATTGTAGGAGGAGGACAATTGAAAATTAACCCTTCCAAAATTGATTTAATTGTAAATTGGCATGAGCCAAAAAGTGTAACCGAAGTTAGAAGCTTCTTAGGTGCAGTCCAGTATTGGAGGAGATTCATTCCCAATTTTTCCTTCATAGCTGCTTTCTGCATGCCTTAACCAGTGTGAAGAACACTTTTCAGTGGGAAGGAAAGCAACAAAAATCTTTCGACACTTTGAAAGGGAAGATCACTACCACACCAGTATTATCATTGTTGAATCTTCAACATCCTTTTGAGATCAAGACATATGCTAGTGGATACACCATGGGTGTAGTACTAATGCAATATTGTAAGCCTATATGTTACCACTCTGAAACTTTTAACCAAGTTGTTGTTAACTATCCTACATATGATAAAGAATTGTATGCATTAGTCCAGAGTGTAAAGAAGTGGAAGCACTACTTGTTAGGGAAGGAAACCATTATACATACAGATCACCAACCCTTACAGTATCTTCAAGCACAGACCAAATTGCAACAATCTTGGCATTACATGTGGATGGGTTTTCTACAATAGTTTCACTTGGTAATCAAGTATAAGAAGGGTACAAGTAACAAGGTAGTTGATATTATTTCTAGCCCTCCTATTGTTTCTTCTATTATTTTGAAGAATGCTTCTTTATCTCATGATAGCTATATAGAACAATATGCCATCGATGAAGATTTTAAAGAAGTATATATGAAGCTAACCCTTGGTGCACAGGTAGAGAACTGCAGGGAAAGTTACTTTACCATATTGGAAAGCTATGTATTCCTCTAAGTGAATGATTCCATGTAATATGAGAATCTCATACTTCTCTTGTGTCTATGAATTTTGGGGTAGGAGAAACTATATCTCATTCACAAATATTTGTTACTAGCCTCAAATGAAGGCAATTGTAACTAAATATGTAAAGGGGTGTGTGATTTGTTCTACTTGTAAGCCCACTAATAGAAAACTGGGGCTATACTCACCACTTCCTTTTCCATCCCATCCATGGGAAAGTATATCCATGGATTTTGTAGGGGGTTTACCCATGACCAAAGGGGGTCATGACTATTTGTATGTTGTAGTGGATAGGTTCAACAAAATGTGTATCTTGATGCCTTGTAAAAAGTAGATCACTGCTGAGCAGACTACTAATCTCTTCTTTCAACATGTTTGGGCTCAATTTAGATTACCCACATCTATCATCTCAGATCAAGATACTCGATTACTTGGAGACTTTTCGACTAGCTTGTGGAAGATGATGGACACCAAATTGAAGAGGAGCATTGTTTTCCATCCAAACACTGATGGACAGATAGAGGTGGTAAACTGAACAATGGTACTATTTCTTTGAGGCTACTGCAGTAATCATCCCAAGTTGTGGGATGAATATATACCCTGTGTACAACATGCGTATAACCGAGCTTTACATTTTTCCACTCAAAGTTCACCTTTTGAGACATGTTTTGGGTACCTACCAAAGGTTCATTTTGACTTGATGTATGGGAGAGATACCAATGTAAATGAAGATCGAATAGAGGACAGAGCCCGCAAGTTCATCTAGAGGATTCAGTAGATACACCATGAAGTCAGGGAATAGTTGGAGAAGAGTCAAGCATAGTATAAAGCTTGACATGAAAAGCACAGGGTTGATCATCAGTTCCAGAATGGAGATCGGGTATGGCTTCACATCAGCAAGGAGAGGTTCAAGGTTGAAGGCAAGAAACTCAAGCCCATTCATTATGGACCCTTCACTATCTTAGAGAAAAGCGATACCAATGTTTTTCGTCTGGATATTCCACCTTATATGAATATTTACTCAGTTGTGAATATTGAGAACTTGAAACTTTTTGAGGCTCCCATGATCATAGATCAAGATGGGGAAGTTTCAATTCCATTAGTTGACGAGTTTGCACCTGAGTACTTGGATGAGTTACAAGAAGATATCATCTTGGATAGAAGGACAAGGACTTCATGCAGGGGTGATGTTGATTATATTCAAGTAGGCTTAAAGGGAACCCATCCAAGCAAATCAAAGTGGATCAAGAAGGACAAAGTGAGGGAACTCCTCCCTCACTTACCAATTGATTGATGAAAGATTTTGGTGGTCCCAAAATCTCCCAGTGGGAAGGTGTGATCTAAAAATGATCCAGAGAAGGCTAAGAATAACTCAGAATTTACAAAGGCAACTCAGAATGCTCAGAATGGATTCAACAGACAGAGAAAGGGAAAAAATTCAAAGTTCCCAAAACTCAGTGAAAATGGCATGATCACGAAGATCACGTCGCAATATTTCTAACGATGCAAATGGCTCGTCAAATGAAGTTACGATTTGAAAGATATTCGTTGTCAAAGATGTGGTCAACTAGAACCAGTCAGTAGGGGACACATCATCATCCGTACTGTTGATGTCAGTAGCTGACATGGCAGGGTGACATTAGCATACATATGTTGACATCATCATTCCACGTGGTAGTACCACAGGCTGCCACATGTCACCCACCAGTGGACTTTTCAGAGGTCCATACGGACCAATAAGAAAGTGCCATGTGGCACCCCTAGGATATGCCACATGGCACCACCCACAGAGTGCCATGTCTCATTATAATAGTGATAGGGTAATCCACGTCAGTATATGAGAAGGAGAATCAACAAGCACCATGTGGCCCAATCATGGGGAAACACGTGGCATCCCGAGAATGCCCAATGTTAGCCCGTGAATGAATTTTGTTTAAAAAAAAAAGAATTGGTGGGTCTGCCAAATCTCGTGAACCACGCCAAATATACATAGTCATTAGTAGAATTACTAGCGGAGGTTTAAAATATGGATAAATATATATGTAACCACTACCAAAAACAAAGTCCGACGGTTTCGACCCCGGAACCTCCAACTAGTACAAAGCCTTTAAAACTTCACTCTAACCAATGCGCCAATGGGTTTGCCTTGGTACATCTGCCACCGTTAATATTTAAGAATGTGTATTCATCTAGAGCCGGGGGTAAGCCGCACAAAAATAATGTACAATCCAGCATGAATTTCGAGATTGATGTTGTCATAATTACAGGTGCATAGGGCATGAAAATTGAGACAAGATTTTTCTTGGGCCTGGGAGTGCCAGAGTCATATTAGAGCGTGGAGACAGTGATTTTTGGGTAATTCAATGCCATGAATCTAATGGTGATTCTTTTTTTTCTAATCTGAGCATTATTTCTGCAGCTTGATTTCAGAATGAGGTATATTCATGTATTTGCCAAATTCTTTTGCTGAGTTAATAAAAGAGCCTACCCATTTGAGAGCAGGACCTGGAGACGTAGTCCACCAGGGACGAACTCTGTTATATAATTTTTGTGTTCAAATCTTATGCTTATGTCTCTTCATTTCTATTTTTTCCCTTCTTTATTGGTGCACATTAATTTATGCTCATTTGATACAATTATTTATAAGTCACGATGAAAAGATCCTGGATCACCTACATAAACGAAGGAAAATGACAAACATAAACAACAAGTCATAGAAGAAGTCGAAGGCCAGTAGGAAATGGACGGAGAATAAGAAAAAGAACCCAAGGATGAAGCCACAAAAGAAAACCTAGTTGTGGGTCAAAAGAGGAAAGCACCAAGCGTAGTGGAAATTACTTTACCTCATCTTCCAGACATTATAGTCATAGTAGAAGACATGCTAGGAAAGGTCTCGAAGATAAAGTATGTCGACCATGATATAAATGACATAGTGAATTTTCCTGACTTCATGCATGAAGCGTACTTGGAGAATAGGGGGGAGGTAGGAACCCTAGGGAAGCCTATTTTGGAGCCTGCGCAGTGGGTTACATGTCTTTATAATTCAGGCGTTATGAATGTGTTAGACATACTGCATTTTGGGCACGGTAAAAATGTGGGCCTTTTTGTGAAACAAGTATCGGCCAAGGTACATGGAGGTATCCTATGGATGGAAATTTCGGTCCCCATAGACGTGTATCTCATAGCTAAGATCATAGGTTTTCCTACTTGTGGGGCATAGACAAAAGATTATTTGGACAACAAAGCCAGGGATAAAGAAATTGTAGAGGAAGTAAAGGCATAGTTCAGGACAAACAAGGGAACCTAAGGACTAATCATCGAGGATATCAACAACTAGGCAACAAATTTTGCTACAAATTGGATGGCTTGCAAAATGTTAAGAAAGTGAAGAATGGAAAAATCCCCAACAAGAGTTATAGCAATAGTTGTGTAGTGCGCACAGGGTGTAGTGTTTCGCTGGGCACCATACTTGTTGAACCAATTTCTAGTAGATTGTAGAGATGCACAGGACAATGGAACAAACTTCCATTACTCTTGGTTGCTAATATTGATAGCATTGGTGGGCTAGCAAGAGCCCAATTTTTTAGATTTTCTAGACAGGAAGGGGAAAGGTTACACATCGCGCTATGAAACTTTGTGGCAGGCAAAGGACCCCAAGAACCAGCAGGACAACAACATAATATTTTCAATATTCTTGGAGGATATGCAGCAAAAGAAAACCAATTCCTGGAGAATCCCTATTGAAGTGGTTCAAGGAAATGAAGGGATTGCCAATTTCAAGGCTTCAAGACATCATTTGTGGATCTAGGGCACAAGGTACCCAAAGAATAAGTGGATGGAAATGAGATATTGCACATCACAGGAAGAAGTAGACTGGATTGTGAAAGACTGGCCTGTGCAGTGGAAGGTTCCAGCAACACAAAAGAAAGGAACAAAGAATAAGGAGAAAACATAAGAAGGAACATCCAAAAAGACAAGTAGTCCAATAGATAATACAAGGAAGCCTACAGAGTGCATTCAAGCTTCAGGAAGTAGCACAACGGGAAAAAATCCAAGAAAGAAAGAGACAATGTCAAGGACATAAGTAAAAGGGGATGGTGAGAAGGGAGATATCTCTTGCCCAAAGGAAGTAAAATATGGGGAAACAACAAAGAAGAAAATTGAGGTGTAGACCTCAACCCCAACAAAGAAGAGAACATGAACACATGAGGAATAAATAAGGAAAAATATGAAGTATCACAAGAATCCTCCAACCATCACCATTATAGTAGACGATGCTGATTTGGTCGTAGACAAAGTCCAGGTTAGAGGAGAGGTTATAGTACACACAACAGAGGCACAAAGGGAATAAATCATGGAAACATTATTAGAATTCCATGACATATTATAGATACTGCAACTAAATACAACGCATCATCCAACAACGCAACAAAAAGAACAAGAACATGAAGCATCAATGTAGAAAGAGCAAGAAGAGACCATGAAGATGGTAGTAGTGAGCATTGACAGATTCAAAGTCACAATAGAAATTTTGGAGGTCGATGAAAATACAATGCAAAGACCAATAATGGATGTGGAACACCTAGAGTTTGCCCTAGAGAAAATACCCATGAAGGCACTATATGGACTACAAGTGAATGCAATGCAGGAAGTACAATCCATAGCTAGTGTGGACACCACCAACCTAGTGCTCAACTATGAGGTAAAGGAAATTTTACAAGTAACATGTGAGTAGATCACGCTGGAAAAGGAGGAAGAGAATCAGTGTGTAGATACTTTATAGAAGAAGCTTGCAGAGGTATACAAGAGCATACCAGACTGCGTGCAAGCATAGGAAATTACAACAGAAGAGAAGATACAACAAATTGCATAGACCATGGACAGATACAAAAAATAAATAACAAAGTTAACAGAGAAGTTAACTCTGAGCACACCTCCAAAAGTGTAGGATAAGAGAGAGAAAGAGGTTATTGTGAATGTAGAGAATATAGCGTAGGAGGCTAAATAAGTGGAAGAACTGTATAACAGGACTGCACATATTTGGACCAACGTAGAAGAGGATGAAAATATCTAGCAGCTGGAGCAGAGGGAGGAAAAACTGCATGTGGAGATTCAAGACTTGAAGAAGAGATAGAAAATCATGGACATATCCCTAAGAGTGAAGGTCGTGCAAGAACTAAAAAAATTGCAGGCAGAAGTAAAGACCATGCAGGAGGAGAAACAAGAAAGGCAGGCTTAGTTGGAGCCATTTCAACAACAAGCTGAAGGAATGATAGACGAGCTCCAAACAGAGAAAGGAAGATGGGAACATGTGCTAGTAGAAAGTAGACAAGTGTTAAAAGAGAACATTACAACACAGCGTTTGGAGACATTGGCAGGAAAGAGTGCAGAAGCTAAAGAGAAAGCGACAGAATTAGGAAAGAAGTTTCATGTGTTGGAGTTAGCGTCGCAGAAGGTGCACTGAAACTAAGTGGCTCGGGATGAGCCACATGTTAGTGTTGGGGTCCTATTGGAGTAGGCATGTTTGGAGAACAACATAGCAAGTGAGGTAGATCAAACCAAGGAGAGCACACCACATTTTGAGGAAAATCATTGCGTAACAAGATTTGTGAAAATATGATGCAAATGTAGACAAACCTAGCCTAGTTAGGATTAGGGTTTTGAGATGAATTGTAAGGGTTTCTAACCCAATTTTTTAATATAAATAAGGGGCATGAGGTAGAGTAGATCATCATCATCATCATATGAGAGATATCTATCAAGAGTGTGTGTATGACAAGTCTGTTTCAGAGAACTTATTTTGGAATCTTTATATGTCGAAGTCTGTTTTGGGAGTTTCAGAGCTCAGAGGAAGTTGAAGTAGCTAAGGTTTAGATCACAAGCTGTGGAGCTTGGTGCAATCCTGGTCCACCTCACTACTATTTATTAGGATGTAATGCATGCAATGCCTTTTTGATCAATAAGAAAAGAAAAAGAATATCTTTGTGGATGTAGCCCAGGGGGAGGTGAACCACGGTAAAACTATGTGTGCAATGTGTGTGAATGCTTTACTATTTCTGCAGTTACAATTGAATGGTTATATAGATGAATGGATGATTTATTTTCAATGCACACTAGAATAAATATACACATGAATGAATGGATGTATGAATGAATGGATTTGATGAATATTAATGCATGGATAAGTAGAAATAGGAAATAAGAATTAAGAAAGAACATCCCCCAATACCTTCAATGACTGTAGAAATTTTCCTCCTACATTACCCCATAAACCATCTCAGGTGAGACTATGTTGTGCACTCTGTGCATAGTGTAGCCT
>JASDQU010710323.1:0-16603 GCA_032191745.1 Picea mariana
CAAAACTGTCTACATAATTTGAGATGCAATTAGATCTTCAACAATCATAAATCAATTTGAAAATCCTGTGAATATGTGGAGGCCAAAGCAATTTTTGTCCAAGCAAGAAGTAAACTTCAGATATATCCTTAACCCCCTTTCACAACAACTTTCCTTGCATCTTTCTTCCACATAAGTAGGCATGAGCATTGGCTGTTGCACCTTCCTCTAATTGTAGCTATGAAGGACATAGCGAGGTCAACAGTCCCAAACTTTTTTTTTTTTTTGAAAAACCATAACATGTCCTTTCAGCTGATTATTTGTGGGCATTATCCCTACAAAATTCTTTCCTCATTGATTGGCATCCTGGGTAACACCCGTAATATTATGTGGTCAGCTATCCCCATGCAACATCTCCAACACTCTCCTCATTGATGGTCGGTTGGAGGGAAAAGCACTGGTGCAGAGAAGAGCTACTTGGAGGACCGAATCCATTTCCTCCTTTAAGCAATCTTCAATTCTAGAATCCCATATTTCCTGCAACGCATCCTGCTTATCAATTAGACTGTGCATCCAATTTAGAAGGTCTCTATCCTCCTCTTCAAAATTGGGATCAACTGGTCGTTTGCTCGTCAATAACTCCAGAAGCACCACTCCAAAACTGTAGATGTCACTTTTCTCATTCATCTGGAGGGTATAGGTATACTCTGGAGCTATGTAGCCAAAAGATCCAAAAACTCTAGACATGGAATTTAGTCCCCTCTTAGAGCTCGGAAGGAACTTGGCCAGCCCAAAATCAGCCACTCGAGCACCAAAATCAACATCTAGAAGAATATTATCGGACTTCACATCATAATGGATGATAGGAGGTGCACAATCATGATGCAAATAAGCCAATGTGTCAAGAGACTGAGAATGTGAGGCTGAAGTTTTGGACTCAACTGCACCTTCACCATCGTGTGATAAGTCGAACAGCATGTTTGTGGCCTTCAATATTCGCATTGGAAAACCTGAGGGACCAAAAATTCTACTCGATTCATGGGCAGAAGCTAGCCACATTTCAAGACTAGATGTTGGCACTGTCGATATGTTTCCAAACAAAAACAAAAACTGTATGATACATTTGCTTTCCAAACTAGAGTTTCGACCATCCTATGCCACTTGAATGGATTTGGAGTTGTAATTGCGCGCTTGTATGAGGGAATTTTGGCTGTTTGATCTGCTAAACAATACCCGAACTTGATGCATGAAATAATGAAAAACTAACCATATTCTAATTCAAATATGACACCACAACATTCAAGACCATTCTCCATAATATCTGTATGCAATCTCGACTTTGTTATGACATGATCCCTCATGAAATTCTGCACCATACCCAAATTAATGATAACTGACAGCCCGAGCATATAGATGATGTTTCAGCAGCTATTTCTCATCAACTTGTAATGATAACATGTAAACTTCATCAATCGTGTCACCTGCATGCCCAACTCGAGGGGTGGGCATATTCCACCTAGAAGAGGAGGCACATCTCCAAGAAAGCACTGAAAAAGTATTTCTATAATGGGTAGAGTGGATAGCATTCCCTTCTCGTTAACATTTCCAACAACCGCATCCAAAACTTTAGCCACACCTGTAGCATGCAGGTGCAGGAAATTCACTCCACCTAAAAAGATGTAGCACTCAATGATTTTCATTGCAACTGGTAAATGTTCAAAGCTCTTCTCGATAACAGCTATAACATTTGGAAAAAGATCCAGCCGTTGTGGAACCATTTAAGGTGCATGATTGAGGGTAGCCTCCCATAACAACACTCCACCATCTAGGAGATTGAGTTCATCTGGACTAATTATATCAGTATTGAATTGTAGAATAGGTAGCAACATGTTACAGGACATAGGTGACTGAGGACCAAGAGCCACCACGAAAATTTTCACTACAAGTATAACTTGAATTCTTAGCAGACTTTCACCACTTGATTCATTCCAGACCTTTGATTCAAACTCTTGCATGTTCTGCATAGTCTGAAAGCACATGTCCAAACATGATGGTACATACTCCACAAAGTCTTCCTCATAGAACTGGACATTCTCCATGAGCAAACACAAAGATCGGCAAGATGCAGGTTTCACAGCTAAATCATTATCTTCGAGAAAACCCAACAATGCACAATATACCGTCTTTCTAATCTCACCTTTGATCTCAGATGCCCACTGGCCCAAAATCAATGCAACCCTGCGATGAATTATGCATCCATTTGAATGTGTGTTATGCAGCGCAGGGAAAAGCACTCCTTCAAACCTTGCTTTGAAGCTTAAATAGTTGGACATTTCATAATGAGTAACTCCAACAGCACTATAAGCAGCCTCCTTGAGAAGCATTCCTGGTGTTATATCAAACTCAGCTGCAGGGCAATTACCCATTGCCTCCTTAAGAATATCAACTACAAGTGGAGCCAAAATCTGTCTGTGAAGTGCCTTGCATTTTTGGCCATGACCATTCCATACTCCAAAGCATTTGATGATTGACTTCGAGGCTGACTGAGTAATCCCAGCATGGAGGGATGATCTATATCGAGCCATTAAGTGTGAAAAGGGAGTCTTTTTGCCTAATTAAGAAAATTGAAAGTAATCTACTTGCTCAAAGAAAAGAGCTTATTCTTCTATCTACTTCTACTCTAACCATTGTACTGCTCCTAGATCAGGTGAAATCATGCTTCCAATGAAGCCATACAAGTATCTGAATAATTGGTAAAACTTTTGATCTGGAAATGATGAATGCGGAAAAACATAGAATACTAATATGCAATTTGAAAGTGCATCATAACCAACCTTCGTTTGAAAAGAGAAATTTGACATTTATGCTGCTCGAATACTCTAGATAATCAACAAAAGGATCAATGAAAATGTAAGAAAACACTTCTTCATGTTTCTTCGACTGAACATTAGAAGATCTCTGCATACCCTTCTTACAAGAATAGTTTCCACCTTCAACTGCATTGTTGATGATGAATGGTTTGTTGTTGTCTGCAGATCTAGGTTCAAGTACAGTGCATGCAAACTTGTTGATTTCTATAGATGACTTTTCAATGTCAGTTGCAGGAGTTTGAATATCTATTGCGGGAGTTTCCAAATGATAGTATTGTTCTTCATCAAAGACAAGTGAATCTAGCACTCCCTTGTTTTGCATAGGAAAATGAACAATCTCCTGATCTTCCTCTTTTCTTTCAGGTGAAAATACACCATGAGAAACCCTTTTAAAAATTTGAGAACAATGCTCTTCTATAACTGATCCTTCATGCAAATCAAAGGTAACAGGTGTGACAGAGACATCTATGCAATTCTCATAATAATCATTTTGAAAAACAGGAGAAAGGACTACTTCCTGTTGAACTTGCTTCTCGAATTCACCACAACAATCTTCAAAGAGACTTTCAGCTGGAAATTGATCTTTACAAAATGAATGGAAAGCATAATGAAAACTTGCCAATGAGTGAATGCTTGAATCTAGAAGAGACCTGCACCAATCAAGGGCTATCCCCTCTAATGAATACTTGAACAATTTAATCTTAACATCTTCATGTATGATCTGGAGCCGATGAATAAACTCATGAAAATCCAACAAGTGTTCAGCTGGCACTTCCCATTCTTCTCCTCGAAATTTGGGAAGGTTGCATTCCCATTCATCCCTACCAGGTACTGGATTAGGGAAACCAACAATCTTTGAAAAATCAAAAAAGGCATACCTCTTAGCTAAGATGTTGTTCATTTCATACCAGTGGAGTCGCCAACAAATTTCTGAACAATGGAGTCACCACTGAATTCGTCCTTCATGAAGTCACCAGATAGATGATTACAACCAATGTAGTGTCCAACCTTTGTCTATCATCAAAGACCAGATCTATGTCATCTCCCAGGGAAGCTGAGCTTCGATCTCCTCTCCCCGGCAAGGATGCCAATTTGTTATCACTCCAAGAAACTCCTTAGGGTTGTAGGCTAAGAATGCTTGTTAACTTAAGAAATTGATAACAAAAGTATGTGGACCAATGTGATAACTCAAGGGCTTAATCAGAAGAACAACTTATCATGCATCCAAATGAGCCAGTGCTTTTAGAAACCAATAATCAGACACAGTAATTGAAATGGGATATGAAGAACACTACTCTAGATAACCAAGTACATTAACATGCAATGTCTATAAGATAGTAAGAGATCATTAAATTCAAATTTATGAGATAAATAAGAAGATGAAAGTTCTTAATAGCTGAGCTAAATTGAATCAAATTACAGAGCAATGTAACACATGAGAAAATCTGACAATGGTAGCAAAAGAATACTGTCATTCATATCATGATAAGAGTCTTAGTACATATGGCAAATTGTATCCAAAATGGAACCCCCTTTCATTCATCTTCCTTTTGTAGCTTTATAGCTTTACAATTTAGTTATCAGATCCTAAAACTATGGATTTGAATTTCTAGAAATAGTAAACAAACAATATTTACAAAGGAATAGGAATAGATCCTCAAAATAAAGTAAATCTTTATCTGCTGGCCCTCAAAATGTGGTTGAAATCTAATGATATGTAGCTCAGCCTCCCAAGGCTCTCTTGTTTGATAATCTGATAATGAAATTCAAATTATGCGATGTGGCTCCCAAAAGCCTAAAATTCTTCCTCTTTTAAAGATGGTAAATGGCATTTGTACACCTTTTCTTCTTTTCATTTTCCAAAAGTGGTTGATTAGATAGATTTGATAATTCATTAATAAAGCCTTAGAAGAGGTTTCAATTCATTCTCACTGAAAAATTTATGATCTGGGCAAAAATTTGTCTATTCTGGCCGTGACAGGCTTTCACCAGCTAATTTACCCGAAAATCTGCTCCTTAGCTGGTGAAAGGCGACACTTTCACCAGCTAACTAGTTATAATTCTGCCTTTTGCACTGGTGAAAGCGTAGATTTTTTCAAAATCAAATTTCTCAGTCATGGAAAGTCCGTTTTTCATGATTAAATAGTCGATCGACATCTAAAAATCCTAAGCTTTCCAATGGTTCTTTCAAATCTTCATTTGGATCCTAGGAATCGATTCAAATTTTCCCTACAAGATTAGGCATCGTTCTTTCAAAAATGCCAGTGCGTTTTTGATTGCTAACAGAAATATCGTTTCTTTGTTAACCTCTCTACTCGAAAAACTTACCTTTGTTTGGAATGAGGCTACTAACAAAGCCTTTTTAGCATTAAAGGATGTCATTTCCATAACTCCATTATTTGTTGTGCCAAATTTTACTAATACTTTTTCCTTGGAATGTGATGCATTGACCATAAGTCTTGGATTAACACTGATGCAAAAAGGGTGTCCTTTATCTTTCACTAGTAAGTAGTGATGTGACCAAAATTTGGGTAGGTCCACATATTAGAAAGAGATGATGACCATCATGCATGAAGTAGATAATCGGTTCCCATACCTCATTGGTCGATGTTTCAATATCAATACTAACAATCATAGTCTAAAGTACTTTCTTGAACAAAGGTTATCCTCACCAAAGAAACATAAGTGGAGCACCAATATACTAGTGTATAACTATGAGATTATCTATAATAAAGGTAAAGAAAATGTGGTAGTTGAGTCCTTATCTCAGACATTTGAGGAGGATGAATCCCTCTTCACCTTATCTTTACCCATTCCAAATTTTCTTGAGGAAGCCCATAAAGAATGGTTGGAAAATGACACTATCATTCATGTCATCCACAGGATTTAGGAATATCTCAACCCTCCTAAGGGGTATACATCATAGCAAGATACATTGTGATATAATGGGCTCATTGTTCTAGTGAACAAGTATCCCTTAAAGAAAATAATCTTAGAGCAATTTCATTCATCACTTATAGATGATCACTCTAGATTTCATAAAACATATGAATGAGCTAAACTCTTGTTCTTTTGGGAGAGTATGAAAAATAACATCTAGGAATTTGTTGCAACATGTGACACTTTCGAAAGAAACAAAGGGGATACAATAAATATATTAGGGGAATTGAAACCTTTATCGATTCCAACATGCATATGCCAGGCCAACATCGTTATGGATTTTATAGTGTGACTTTGGAGGGTGGGAAAAAAATCCATGATCATGGTGGTAGTCAACCATCTATCCAAATATGATATTTTTTATGCCCTATTACATCCACTCATCCCCTATTTAGTTGTCCAAGTCTTCCTTGATAAAAAAATTAAATTACATAGCATGCTCACTTCCATTTTATTGGATTAGGACCTTACCTTCACAACTAAATTTTGGAAGGATTTGTTTAAACTATAGGGTATCCATCTAAAAATGAGCATTGTATATCAGTGCCAAAATTGATGGTCAAACTAAATTGGTTAAAAAATGTGTAGAAACATGGGGTTGGTAAAGGAACAGATTGGAACTGGGACCATCGAAAGAATCACTAAGAGGTGCATTTGGAATTGGGCCAATAATAAGAATTTCTTTAGAAAAACCACACCAATGGGCACAATGGATTCCCCTCACGGAATGGTGGTACAATACCTCTCATCATGGAGATACTAAAATGACATCATATGAAGCAATTTATGGTGAAAAACCATTATTAATCACTTCATATTTACTAGGTGTTTTAAAGTTTCAAGTAGTGGATCACACACTCTACACTAGAAAATCCATTCTCCACATCCTAAACGAAAATTTGGCTATGGATAAAAATAGAATGAAGAAACATTTGGATTTTCATCACTCTAATTATTTTTCAATAAGGGGCCATGTGTTTCTTCACCTTAAATTCCATAAACAAACATCACTCAAAGACAAAACGACCTCAAAAATTAGCATCCAAGTTCTATGAACCCTATGATATCATCCAACACTTTAGACAAGTGACCTACAAACTATCTCTTCCAGTCCACTCCAAGATTCATCCAGTATTTCATGTGTCTTGTTTAAACAAGGCCTTGGGATCAAAGTGAAAGGTGCAAACAATATTACATGATCTTGATGAACAAGACTCCATTTGGATTCAACCAGAAACTCTGTTGGATACTAAAGAGATTTAATTGCACTAGTGCATGATAAGTGAAGTATTTATCAAATGGAAAAACATGCCAACTAAATATGTGAACTGGGAAACAACAGTGATCGTGCAACAATTTCCTTGTCTTAATCCTTGAGGACAATGCTTCTTTCAAAAGGGTAGGCAATGTTAGGGTCCTACCCTAACCTTCCTACTTTAGGATACCTAGGAGTTAGTTAATTGTTGTATGAAATCATCCCCTTTGAATAACACCCATTGGATTATAGGGGATACTTATTTAATCTAAAAGGGTCCACTTCCTAGTTGGTACCCATTAGTGAAGGGACCACAAGTAGTAAGGGGTTTTTCTATGGAAAATCTAGTTAAAGAGATATGAGACTTTGGAATGTATATATTGGGTTGTGTATTTGGAGATTTTCTCGATGGAAAATCACCCCACCTTATGAGGCAAGTGAACATTGTATTATTCTTCATGTTATCAATATACAAGGGCATATTTACATATTTTACTTTATCATCTCTTGTTTATGGTTAGATTGCAATTATATTCTCTATATGCTTGATTGTGTTTCATTTATGAAAGCTTAAGGTGTCACACAGGTTGTTTAGATTGATGGAAAGTTGGTTTGGATTGTTGGTTGTCATTGATGTCAACCTTTGGAGAATAATATTGTAGATTGATCTCAACTCTTAAAGATTGATGTCAACCCTTGAGTATGTCTGGTATCTCTAGAGGTATGGGTAAGGAACCCAATTTTGGTTGAGGAATACTGTAATGAATATCAATGTATATGTATTTAATACTATTCTAGATGAATAGTACATGCCATGTCATTTTCGGTGATATGTGGAATGTCACATAATTCCTCACGGTTAGAGAGTTATGTCCTTGTGAAGTTGGAGAACCCTCATGAGTTATCTAGAATCCCCTAGAAGATCAAAGAAGTCAAATTACTCTAGAAACTCGTAAAATAAGTTCACTAGTCAAAGTGGGTGAATCTAGGAGTTAATCATGGATATAGTTGTTGCATTAAGAAAATAATTAAGAATAAATTAGTTGCAACAAGAAGTTGTGAGTTTGGTAATTATGGTAAAGTGGTTGTGATGAGAATATTGAACAGTCAAAGTGGTTGACCAAGAAATAAGTTAAATAATAAAGTGGTTGAAACAAGAAGTTAGTTAATGGAAAAGAGGCTATGAATTGAATAATTATATAAAAGTTAGTTGCAACAAGAAGTTTTGAGTAAAGAGAAATTATTTAAATAATAAAGTAGTCAAAGTGGTTGCAAGGAGAAATTACTTAAATAATAAAGTAGTCAAAGTGGTTACAAAGAGAAATTATTTAAATAATAAAGTCATTACCACAAGAAGTGGTTAAGTGGAAAAAGTGTTTAAGTGGACAAAGTGGCTAAGTGGACAAAGTGGTTAAGTGAATACTTCTAGAGGAATCTACTTCAAGAGTATAAATAAGATAGAAAGGGTCTCCCATTAGTATCCATTGATAATATTGAATATGTACAAGTGATTGAGGTAACCAAAGGAGTTCTAAGGAGAATTTCAGAGGGACGGTGAAGTAAACAAGGCCAAAATTCAAGGGAGGATAAAGAATTTTGATGATGCTTTCTAAGGCATGTTATTTATAGGTCATCTCATCATTTTCACAATAAATTGTTTTATACTATGAATCAGATAGTAAAATATGGAGGTTGTTGAGAAAACATATCCAAGTAATTGTGATAAAAATTTTATCTTGTGGTTCGTTGTATTTTTGGAGTTACACTGCGTGGAAAATAGGGTTTATGGCTAGTCCTAAAACTAGTCTAAAACATGTGTTTCAGGTAAAAACGTCATAACCTATTCATAACAAATTCAAATTTAGTATGACCAAATGTACTGGTTAGAGTATAGTCTTTATTATTGTGTGTACCATTTTGAGATCCATATAGAAACTATTCGTTGTAGGGCATTCTCTACAAGTTCTCTCTCTACAATAAGCCAAAATTCAGCAAGGTATGTCATTTTTTCTATAACTCATTTCCTGGGAGGTTCCAAGCAGTGAAACCTCGAGAAATTGAAGACAATACACTGAAGAACATTGTGCATTATTTTCAGATATTTATTCATTACAGGTAAACAATTGTTATTATTGTAACTTAGGGTTGTTGACTAATCCAAAATTAGTCATGTGAGACTAAAGTAAAGTTTGATTAAAATGCTAGTTTCTTGTTGTTAAAGTTAAGGAAGGTTTGTAGGTTTGTGATCATATACACCAGGTCTATTATAGAGTTACAAATAAAATTTAGATGATGAAATTGATAAGCGATTTTGGTTGAGGTATGTTACAGATAGAGGTTGTATAATAGTGAGGTTGTGGCACATGGTTTGATGTAATGATTTATGGTATTTGGTTATGGATAGTGTGATGTATTTCTAGAGAAATTTTGATCGTTACATTGGTATATGTATTTGGTATATGGTTGAGGTACATGTTGGGTACTTGGTTGAGACAAGTAGTTAACGAGTTGACACATACATGAGGTGTATAGTTGATTATGTTGGTACATCGTGATGAGTCATAGTTGATGAGTAGTTGATGCATGATTGGTGCATACATGGTACATGGTTGGAGGCACTTCTTAGTAGTATTGTTAACACATGGTTTATGGATGATGTAGCATACTTGTCTGGGTATATTATTAGGAGAACATATTGATCTTGGTGATGATTATGACTTCTTGTGATATGCTTGGTTCATGCACATATTGTTGATATTGTGCATATGGTTGAGATTTGTCTTGGTGATTGATCTTGGTGAGTAGATATTATTTGGTTGATAAGATTGATGAGACATGTTGTTGTGATAGGTTGTTTGGACATGTTGTTGTGACAGGTTATTTGTACAAGTTTGGTGCATGGTTGATTCACTTTTTTATGGTACAGGTTGCGGTACAATTTGATGCATGGTACATGTTGGCACATGTTATTGGTACAGGTTGTTTATAGGTTATTGGTACAAGTTTATTTCAAGTTGTTTTGTGCCGATTTATTGGTACATGTTTACAATAGTATATCTCAGATTAATAGTGTGACAGTGGTTCCATCGTTCTACTTATATTTCAAGGAGGTTGGATGAGGAAAGGATAGGTGGTTGTAGCCACCGTTCAGTTGTATCCGAAGAGCATAAAGGTTGTATCCTCCTTCTGGTTGTAGCCAGAGAATTGGAGAGTTGCATCTTCCCTTAGGTTGTATCTTAAGAAGCTAGGAAGTTGGAGCCTCCTTCCAGTTGTAGTTCAAGAATTGGAAGTTGGTTCTTTCTTGAATGTAATTCTTGACATATAAGAAAATCATTATATGGTTTTATCCCATATTGGGATTCAACGTAAAGATTGGTGTACTGTGCATTGTGTGGATGTGTTGGTTATTGTTTATTATGCACCGATGAATGTTAATTCTTATGATACAGTAAGATATTGATGATGAACATATGAACATGGTTGAATAAGTAAAATAACATACTTTTTGGTTTAAAGGATTAATAATTGGTATAATTTTTCATTATTGATTCACCCCCCCTCTCAGTGATCCAACAATTGGTATCAGAGTGGTTTACTTCAAGAAACAATCTAAGCACTAGAAGGAGATCATGGATTATTATGAAAATTGAGTAACATTGTTTAATGGTCAGAATGGTTTAATGTATGAGAGTATTTTTAAAGGCATAGGGTATGATATTTTGAAATTAGTTGTTACGGGATATGATAGTTCAAAAAGGGAAAAGACTACATCAAAGAAGAAATTGAATCAAAATAACAAAATTGCAATGTATTTCATTTTTGAAGGACTATATGATTCAGTAAAGGACAAAGTGGGTAAATGTTCATCAGCTAAATAATTTTGGGATAAGTTACATAATATCTATTCTTCACCCATCGCAGAGTCGGATAATGTCAAAGAAGATGTGATGCAAGAGAATCGTTACAAAGAACGCAAAGAAATACCTATCAGTGTCTGGGAATCCGTACGAGACCTTGACGCTGGTAGTTTCAGTCGATATTTTGAAATCCTCTTTAACTCAGTGCCGAAAAATCTTTGAGGAACAATTGAGAAATCGTGAGCGAAGTGGGATTTTCCACTCCGACTTTGGAATGTGATTGCACTAGGATAGTTGTCAGGGTAAGTTTTGATGTAGACATGTAGTCGGGCAGAACCCTAAGAGCCCTCTGAGATAAATAGAGGTTTTGTATACCCAAATGAGGTTGACTGCAGGGTAGATGTTAGTTGCAAGTTAGTAGGAGATTGAGTTTTCAGTTGTTGTATTTTTTTTTCCGGTTATAGCCATTTTCACTTTTGAATATAACATAATAAAATCGATCCAATGCATTGGGTATGAACATTGTTTGCAATTTTCTTTTATTGTGTTTTCATGAGTGGATGAGTGAATTTCATGAGGATTGAATGGAACTGTGAATGTTAGGATAATTTTCAGTTGTTTCTCTTATGTTGAAGTAGTGTAAGGTGTGCACACATAACGCAAGGAGTGCGTTAATGGGATATGTTTCGATTCTGAAACTCAGAAGAGATAATACAAAACTTTCCCTTTGTAAGGAGTACAAAGAGACTTGTGCAAGGCATGCACAGTCATTCGCAAGAAACCAAAACCTTGTGTAAAGATCTGGTGCAAGGAGTGCACAGATTTGAGATTCGGATAAATGTCAAAGGGACTTTGCAAGAACTCCAAGAACCAGAAAAGGATAATGCAAGGAGGGTGAGAGGAATTTATCCTAGAGAAATCCTCAGGGTCTGAGTTATTGAAATTCTAGAAGCGCAAGGAGTGCGTGGGAAGTCAAAGTCTCCACGAGACTAATATCAGAAGGAATAACACTTTTCATAAGGTTTAACGAGATCCAAGAAATAGAATAGGAGTAAGGACAAAGGTCGAAGCCTTTGAATCCTTCAAAAATCTTCTAAGTCTAAAGAAAGCATAAGTTTAGGGGGTGAAAGATCTGGACTGTCTTATCAATGTCCAGATAATGAGGAGCAAGCACAAAGGAGGAATGATCTCATTTTTTTGGTATGAGCACAAGATAATAGTATCCATACATTCAATGTAAAGTACACTAGCATTATTGATTTGAAGGCACACAGGAGGAACAAAGTCACAAAATTATGAAATCATCGGGATCATCCATTGTCAAGGAGAACACGTGGCAAGAGCTCAGGGTTTCACTGACTCATGACTCGAAGGAGTCAAAGTTTGAGTCGTGATAACTCACAAAACATGAAATGATGACTTGATCTAAGATGTTGATCAGAGGAGAGATCTGGACCATCACTCCAGTGCCATCGCAATTTAGGGTATCAGGAAAACAGAGCCGAGGAGACTCTCAAGTCCTGAAACGCAAAATCCTGATTTGATCATAGCTGCTGCTCAAAGGAAGGATCTGAATCATCGATCCAATGCCATCTAAATTCTGGGTATTGGGAGGACAGGGGTACTGAGACTTCCAAAGTCGAGAAATGAAAAATGCAGATTTGATCGTAGCCATCGATCAAAGAAAGATGTGGAACATCGATCTATGGTCATTGCAATTTCAACTATCGGGGGAATAGAGGTAGCATCACTCTCAGAGTTGTGAAATGTGAAATTGCAACACGCCTTTCACTCAAGTGCATGGTCATCACCAATAGTCAGAGAGAGAGGGCTATCACACTCTAAGCCCCTGTTGGGATTTTGGTAGTCAGGAGAGTCAGGGAGACKCGCACCMAAAGGCTTGATACACAAAATTGCAAAACTCCTTTTGAGTTAGGTGAGTGGTCATAATTATGGTCACAAGAGGGAAGGGGCTTAGCCCCTAATYGTGTGGTCATCATCAAGGTCACATCTGAGAAGGGGTCAATAGAGGAGGTGCTAAATCCAACTCTAAGATTTTTGTAGAGCGCAAAAGAGAAGGTTGCAGGTGTTTTGGAGCCTGCACCAGGAGTCGTGAGGACCTGTAGTTGACACAGGACTAGATTAGTGAGGTTTCAGAGAKTCACTGACTCCAGAATCGAATATCTTGACCGGGAGGTCATGCAACCCTTAAGAGGGAAGGGGGTATGTATCAAGTGGTATTAGAGCAAAAGTTTTTCTTGCAAATAGTAGGCAAATGAGAGGAGAGAAAATAACTTGGAGTTGTACCTTATGTGTGTGAAAGATATTCAACACAATGCCACCAAGGAGATGAGGAGATCAACCTTTAGCCAATTGATCTGTAAAAAGGGAGATGCGAGAAATTTGTTCAATATTAGAGGTAATGGAGGCAGCGTAGAAAAGAGCACCTGATACGGAAGACATCATCGATGAAGAGAGCGAGGAATCTATGGTCGAGAATGCTGCTAAAGAAGTTGCAGGAGAGGATGTTGTCGAAGAACGCTTGCTGAGATCAGTTGCTAGATCGAGAGGCAGAGCCAAGATAGAGGTCCCAATGTATGAAGAAAATTTATATGATGAGGAGATGTTGGATTGGATAAGATCCATGGACAAATATTTTGACTATTAAGAGGTCGATGAAGAGAAAAGAGTGAAATAGGCTATCACCAAGCTAAAAGGACATGCAACACTATGGTGAGATGAACTGCAGCCTCAGAGGAGAAGTAAGGGAAAACAAAAGATAAAGAGTTGGGACATAATGGTATCCAAGATAAAGGCTAAGCTCATTCCCAAGGATTATTAGATCAATATGTTCAGGAAGATGCAGAACCTGAGACAGAAAGGGATTATGATTAAGGATTACACAAAAGATTTCTATAGGCTGAACATCAGAATTGGACAAAGAGAGAGAGATGAAGAAAAAGTTGCGAGGTATAGAAATGGCCTGATATATGAAATCGAGGATGAGCTTAGCATGATGTCAGTATGAATAGTGGATTATGCTTATCATTTTATGCTAAAGGCAGAGGAGAAGTTGGCCATAAATCAAAGCCAGTGAGGGAGAGGTAAGGGCCCCGTCCCAAACAAAAGCAAGGGAGTTACCCATGACAAGGCACATAAGTCTAAAGAAAAGACTGAGAAACCACATAATCACTCGGAAAGAAGAGAAAGTTCTTGAGGAAGATAGGGTGGTGGAAGAAATTCTTTTAGAGGAAGAGGACAAAGAGGAGGAGGAGAAGTAAGATGTTATGCTTGTGGAAAGACAGGGAACATGTCTTGGGAATGTTCTGAGAATAATAAAGAAGGAGGAGGTTAATATCACATTTCAGAAGCACAAAGAAGAGATGTTGAAGAAGAAGGAGCAGGGGGTGGAAGATCCCTAATGTCGAGGAAAATTCTCTTAAGACCAGAGGCAAAAGTTGAAAGTTGAGTGCAAAGGAATAGTCTCTTCAGAAAAACTTGCAAGACTAAAGAAGGAGTATGCAAGATGATAATTGATAGTGGGAGAACTAACAACTTAGTATCCACAGATATGGTGGATAAATTGGAGATGGAGACAACTGCACATCTGAATCCATACAATGTCTCATGGTTGCAGAAAGGACACTAGGTAATGGTTACTAAACAATGCTCAGTTGAATTTAAGATAGGAGGATATAGAGATGAAATTCTATGTAATGTAATTCCCATGGATGTATTCCATATTTTTTTGGGAACACCATGGAAGTTTGATAGGAATGTCATTCATGATGGGATTAAGAACACATACACCCTGGAGAAGAATGGTAGAACACACATGTTGTTGGCAATAGAGGAGAAGAAAGAAAAGGAGGAAGTCAACACAAGCATGCTTTTCAGGAGTGGGATGGAACTCCTGAAAGAATTCAAGGAAGAATAGGAGATGCAGTTCATTGTGGTGAGAAAACCTAGAGTTATCCTTAGAAGTACTTTGATGGATGATTTGCCTGAAGAAGTTCAAGAATTGCTGGAAAATTTTGCTGACATTATTTTGGATGAGCTTCCAAAATAATTTCCACTCGTCAAAAGTATCAACCATCATATTCACTTTATACCAAGAGAAAGTCTGTCGAACAAAGAAACATACAGACTGACACCTCAAGAGAATGAGGAACTGAAGAAGCAAGTCTAGAAATTGTTAGACAAGGGTTTGGTCAGAGAGAGCTTGAGTCCATGCGTAGTACCAACTGTGTTGAGTCCAAAGAAGGATGTAGCATGGAGATTGTGTATATTTCCTTTAACAAGTTTACCATCAGGTATAGATTTCCTTTACCAAGAATGGATGATTTAATGGACTCTTTAAGTGGAGAAAATTTCTTTTCTAAAATAGATTTGAAAAGTGGATATCACCATATTAGAATGAGAGAAGGTGATGAGTGGAAAATAGCCTTTAAGACAAATGAAGGTTTGTATGAGTGGCTTGTTATACCATTTGGATTAACAAATGCCCTAAGTACTTTTATGAGACTAATGAATGAAATGCTAAAAGATTTCATTGTCAAGTTTGTGGTTGTGTATCTGGATGATATACTGGTCTTTAGTAGGACTAAAGAGGAGCATTTGAGGCACCTAAAATTAGTGATCAGGAGGCTGCAGGAGGAGAAGTTGTTGATAAATTTGAGGAAGTCCTCTTTTACGAAGACATAACGCATTTAATTGGGTTTTATGATCTCTTCAAATGAACTGAAGATGGATTCAAAGAAGGTGAAAGTAATCAAAGAATGGTCATCACCAAGGAGCATGTTTGAAGTAAGGAGCTTCCATGGATTAACAAGCTTCTATAGGAATTTCATCGGAGACTTCATTGGAATTTGTGCACTGATGATGGATACAGTAAAGAAGAAGCACAAGACTTTTAAATGGACAAAGGAAGTTGAGAGGAGCTTCAATATACTAAAGGAGAAAATAACAGAACAACCAATTCAGGTCTTACCAAATTTTGAGAAGACATTTCAGGTGAGATGTGATGCAACTGGAGTTGCAATAGGAGAAATTTTGAGTCAGGATAATAGACCTTTTTCCTATTTTAATGAGAAGCTAAATGAGACCAAAAGAAAATACTCCACATATGAGAAGGATTTTTATGCCATAATTCAAGCCTTGAAGAAATAGATACATTATCTTGTACCAGAGTATTTTGTCTTGTATAGCAATAACCAGGCTTTACAATTCATAACCTGACAAAAAAAATTGAACCAGAGGCATGCAAAATGGGTTTAGTTTATGCAGAATTTTACTTTTGTCATAACACATATCACTGGGAATGCTAACAAGGTTTTTGATGCATTAAGCAGGAGATGCTTGATTCTACAGGAATTCTAGGTGAGGACCTTGGGGTTTTAACACCTTAAGGACATGTATTGTGATGATACTGATTTCAAGGAAGCATATGAAGCATGTGAAAATCCTGTGATAAGAGATAGAATCCAGTGGACATAGTACATGATTCAAGAGGGATTTTTGTTCAAGAAGAATCAATTGATCATGCCAAAGTGCTCCATGAGGGTTAACCTTTTGAAGGAAAAACATAGTGGAGGATTGGATGGACATTTGGGCCATGATAAAACATTTGCACAGTTGAGCAGTTCAGACTATTAGCCAGGTATGAGGACATAAGTGATAAAGTTCGTAAACAAATGTAGAAT
>JASDQU010710324.1:0-17868 GCA_032191745.1 Picea mariana
AGTTCACATTTGTGTTGCAGCATGTTTCAGCATCTGTTCTTCATAAACAATCGATTGCCATCAATGACAACCTTTATCTATGTCATCTTTTGTTGTAGCCATATTTCCAACACTTGGAATACATGACAATATACAAAAACAAATATCAAATATGCGGGCATATAGAATTTCTTGTCCCTCTTAAAATTCGATAATTGGAATGACATTTCAGAAGAGATAATTTTTTACCAACAAAAAATTTCTTTCTTTTGGATAGAAAAGTATAATATATAAAGAGACTTTGGGTCTCACATGTTAGCACTCTATAAATTTGTTCGACTGATAAAACAAATGATAGAGGTAACCTACAAACCAAATTTAGAGTTGGGTACTAGCCTGCTCATCTCAAAGAGGGCTCTCTCCCATCACTTGGTATTTCTTTGACAATCAATGGCTAGGTTTTGTTGTTTTGAGAGGGTTTTTTATGATTTTTCTCCCAAGGAAGGGGAGGGACACTTAGGGCTATGGAGTCAAACTTCTGAAACAAATGGAAGCACTTACTGGTCAATAGAACTCTCCAGAGGATAAAGGATAAATGAGGCGATAAATCTGAGTTATAATTTGTAATTTTGTAGAGTGCAAGAAGAAAATAAAACATATAACTACATCAGAGAATTAACTAAATGAATTCTGAATTAGCTAGGAAGAACTTAACACAGTTTAAATTGCTTCAGCCGAGAGCATCACAAGATGAATTATGGGCCATTGACTATCCAATTTAAACAGAAGACAGTGAAAGTGAAATAAAAAATATAGGAAATACATACAAAGAGAGGAGACAAAACTTAGATCACCACCATTAGAATCTTTTCATGGAAACTTCAAGACTTCTGCATGTATACTCAATTTAGCTTCAGAAAATTACATTCAAGTTACGAATAGCTAGAAATCATGCCCTTGCACTTCTACCAACCCTTAATACATTTAGAACTCCTAATATTTATACAAGTTGAGTTCCTTTGGTTTGAAACCGATTACAATAATTAACAAGAAAATGTTTCATGATCCATCTTCTGATTCCTCTGACGCTTCAGTCCCATTACTTTCCACTTGTTCTGATATTGTATTCCACCCGATCTGCCATCTTCAGTGACATTTTTACATCTACTAGACCTTGGAAAACTACACTTTGTCTTACCTAACCATACTATCTCCTTCCATTGCAAGTCAAAAGGGCTATCATAATCTATTATTTATTTGATCAAGATCTCCAGGTCAATGCAGGAAGCATATGTCATGACTGGTAGTCCAATTTTTACTTCTTTGAACTAATTCAGAATCTCAAAGTCTATAATCATATGCTCAACTAATGTGGCTCCTTTCAGATTTTCTTCAAGATTTTCGAACTTGGAGTGATCCATTCTGTACCGAGTGAGGTGAGCATCGTATTCTTCCTGATCATATAATTTTCCTTTGCCATCCCAGAATGGTGGGAGGTCTTTGATAAACAACTCTTCAAACAAATCTTTGAACTCTTGCACACTTTGCTCCATCTATGTTGCCTTGGTTTGGACTGATTTCAACAAGTTATGTTTAGCAATAACCCTCCTGGCCCAGATAATCAATGTAGTCCTATCTTTAACTCCAATAGTCTGAAGTTCTGCAGTAGGGATGGATTTGAGTAGATTTATGGCATTTTGTGCCCATTCTGATGGCTTCTTTCCTAAGGTTTAATTTACAACAGTGCACCTGCTTCTGGCTGTGATGGCTATGCTGTCTTTATCATTGATGAAATTAAAATACACTTTGAACTTGGAAACTTCAACAACTATAGAGTCCCAGATGATATGCTTGGCTCCCTGCAACAAGCCTTTTCCTCTTAATCTCATCTTCAACTTATCTATACTTTCCTACAAGGCTTCATTCTCCTTTTGAAATTGAGCCATTGTTTCATCTTTTGCCTGCATCTCCTGCTTCAATTTCTCTATGCTCCCTTTTGGCCCCTTGATTTCTCCTTCTTTCAGGCTAACTTGTGACATAGCCTGGACAATTCCTTTAGTGTTTGGACCAAATTTTGTAGCAGGAGGTATGACTACAACCCTGTTTATCAATTTTGTCTAATGTTGTGACCACCTCACCTTTTCTTGTTCTAGCTTCAATGCCCTAGCCTTGTAGTCCAATGCCTCTTGACGAAGTGCTTCATTTTCCTATTCTAGAGCAACAAATTTTGTTGTTTGTGGATGCTCTGTGGCAGATATTTTTAGTTTCTTCTTCAAACTTTGAATCAATTTGTCTTTTTCATCCAATGAGGATTTCACCCCTTGAGGGCCTTCAGATTCCAACCTTTTGACCTGAGTTTGTCAAGCTCTGCTAGATGCATTTTCTTTCCTCAATTTCCCTTCCAATTTCATTGCATAAGATGACATCTTTGAATTCTTCAAGATTAAACCCATGTAATCAGAATATGACATATCACTAGTATTCTTATGGAATTTGACCTTGTCTGGAGCACTGATGTTGTCATACCTTATCTTTATCTCATAGAATTTGTCTTCATATGAAACTGCAATGTTAAAGGTCCTCTTTTCGATATCCCTTATTGTGAACATAGAAGATTTGTGCTGAGAAATATTTTCCACTTCAGGGACTAAATCCCTGATCTCACCCAGAGCTATGTTTCCCTTCTCAGCATAATGTTTTGCCAAGTCTTCTTTAGATTGATAAGCTTCCCCTGATGTTTGATCAAAGATGTGTTTCTTGCTACTAAAATTTCTTGAGTTTCCTTCACTTTGGAGTTTTATTTCCTTTTCAACCTCTACAGTGCTAGTACCACTCTCCACTATCTGTGGAGACTGTGTAATCTTCATTTGTGGAGACTGTGTAATCTTCATCTTCTTAGGAGCAGTCTACTAATCACTGGTGCCCATGGCCTATGAACTGCTTCTCTTGCTGTGATAACTCATCTTAGGAACTTTGACTATCAGTTTGTGAGGTGCTTGTTGTGTTTGACTTTGTTGCAGGGTTGCCTCCACTTGATGTGTTTGAGTTGGTTTTAATATTGCTTCCATATCAGCACAGACTTCTAGGTTTGCCAGTTTATCAAAACTTTCAACATGTTCATGCTCATAAGGGGCCTGTTTTTTCATCAATATTCTCTTGGATATGATTTGATGTGGATCATATCTTCTTCCCTGTAGCTATGCAAAACCAAACTCTTTGATCTTTTCTTGAATCTGAGATAAACAAGACCTAACTTTGAAAATGAAAGGGCTAATGATAAAAGGGAACTTGAGGTTGGAGGCTTTGTGCAACTTTAGGAAATGCTTTGTCTTAGATATAATTTTTTTCCTGATGAATTCAAGAGCAAATATTCTAGGGGTTAGAAAAATAGGCAATAGATAGGGGATTCATGACAACCACAAACCCAAATTAATGTTGAATGTGTGAATAATACCCACTCCCCCACTCTATTTTTTGGATTTGGCTACAGATAGATCCTCATATCATCAAAAAATCTAGGTAGGTTGGTGTTGAAAATCAAATTGTAAACCCTGGACATGACTTTTTTGATGAAGATGAGCAATGCAATACTTTTACATTTGGTTGATACAAATGTTGCTTCAGGAATTTATCTCTTATTGGTTTCCAGGAAAATCTTCAGCAGATAGGTGTAGTATCTGAAATGCCTTAGAGAACAAAAAATCACTAGCTGCTTATGGATATTATTAGCTATTAATTAATCAAAACTAATGCGGACTGACAGACTAGACTCTGACTAAAAAAATGTCAAAAGGAAATCGAGCATGACTTCGACTACATGTTTGTCATCATCTAGACCTAAAAATTAACTCAAAAGGGAACAAACCCACTATACTTCAATAACCATTATACTCACATTCATTGGCAAAGATAAACTCTCTGACAAATGTTCTGGTTTGACAATTATCTGTAAAAATAGATCTGAGACTTCTGATGGACATTCTCTGTATACACTAATTAGATTTTCTTCATTGAAAGGATCAAAATTTGTGGAAAAATAATATGGTATACCGAGGAATATCATATTGACAAAATTTCTACCCTACACATGACCTTGGACCCTCGTTTATTCACGACAAATTTTTCTTCATGTGAATATTGTTCGATGCACCAACCTATAAATTCAGGAAAGGGGAAAGTGATTTCGACAACATAAGGGACTATGGTAGATTGGAATGCTTCAAGGAACGATACACACATTCCTACATTATAAGACATGTTTCTTTTGGAAACAGATATGGGCGAAATTGTGATTTTAGTATCAAAAATGTCTGAATCTCGGTCAATTAGGGCTTCTTCATTCACCACAGGGTCTTGCTTTGTTATTGAAGTTATGATAGGATCCATGGATGTGATAAAAAATACCTTGAAAAGAGCAGAATTGGCATGTAATCAATGTACTATTGAGATGTAGTTGAACAAGGGTGGTCGCACCAAGTTTCAAGTGGTCCAGTGTTCAAAAAATAATAAAATAACCAAAAAAAACCCTTTTATACTTTTCCAAATTTGGGGGGCATGAGGAAGTGGTTTGGGGAAACCCTCTTTTCACCCCGAAATGAACTTGGTGGTGCCACGTAGCCCTGAACAAAAACCACGGTTTAGATTTCGGCTCGCTTTCTGAAATTAACCTCCGCACTGTTTCTCCCCCTGAAATCATCCTCGACCGTAGATATGGATAGTTCGCGATCTACGACATATCAGGTCTCATCAGCTTAGAACCGTCACTAGATTTAGCTTCTCTTTGCTATATTTAGCCCCTTC
Organism: Picea mariana; assembly: GCA_032191745.1. NCBI lineage: Eukaryota > Viridiplantae > Streptophyta > Pinopsida > Pinales > Pinaceae > Picea > Picea mariana. The sequence goes on from JASDQU010710324.1 coordinate 4,780, forward strand.
CTTGGTTTATTAGGCTTCCAAACCAATTTAGCGTCTTGCTATGTCCTGAAATCTTGATTTCACACAAAAATTTTAGTGGTGACTAACATGAAAGAGACCAAAAGTTTACCTCAAAGTTTTGGAAGGTGTTATTCAAAGGGTTTGGAACAAATATAAACTTCAACATAGTTTATCATCTCTGGTCTAATGGGAAAACAGAGAGAGTGAACCGAGTGATAGAGGATATTCTAAGGATGTATGTGATGGACAAACCATCTAAATGGGAAGATTATCTACACTTGGTGTAATTTTCCTAGAATAATGGGTACCAAGCATCACTGAAGATGAGCCCATTTGAGGCACTTTATGGAAGAAAATACAACACACCAGTAAGTTGGGACAATCCAGTTGACAGAGAAGTGATTGGGCTAGAGTTTCTCAAAGAAATGGAAGAGCAAATGTTGAATATTAAACAGAATTTAAGGGCTACCCAAGATAGGCAGAAAAGCTATGGGGAAGAACTCACAGGGAATTTAAAGTGGCTGATCATGTTTTCTTGAAGGTGAAGGCCAACAAAAGTTCCCTGAAGTTGGGAAATTGTTTCAAGTTGGAAGCCAGATATTTTGGGCCACTTGAAATCCTAGAGAGGATTGGACCAATAGCTTATATGATTGCATTGCCTACATCTATGTCTATACATAATGTATTCAATGTGTCATTTCTTAAGAAATATATACTTGATGCTAATCATGTTATTGATTGGAATGTGATTCAGGTGGAGCAAGAAAGTGCTTTTCAAGTGCATCCGGTACGCATTTTGAATTGGAAAATCAAACATAAATGGAATCAAACCATAGGGCTTGTAAAGGTCCAATGGACTTGGTATGGTCCTAAGGATGCAACATGGGAGCATGAAGATGCTATGCGGGCAGAATACCCACATCTTTTTGAATATTTTGAAAATCTTGTTGATGTTATGTAAATGAATTTCACTAAGGACAGTGAAAAAATAAGGGGAGGGGATTGTAATACCCCAAGGCCGAGCCCCTGATTGAATTGTAATGATGTTAATGATGTTTATAGGCTGGTGATCCAAGTAATTATAAGTTGGTAGGCTTATGTGTTTATTAGGATGGAGAGCCTGGATGCTAAGGCCAGTGGGCTTGATTTCTGTATATGTAATTATGAAAATTATTAATAAAATACATTTCTATGTGTAGACCGACCACAAAGAAAGAGTTATGGGGGACTAGGCTCCAATAGGAAGGGAAAGGGGGCTGAGAGGCTAGGAAAGAGGGGCTAAAATTGAGGTCTTAACCCAAGGGAATATTATAAGGTGTATATTCCCGGGGTGGGACAGGCATGTGGGGAATGGAATTATGTGAGCAATGGGTGTAAGTAGGCTCCTTCAAGAGAATCCTTCATGTTTCATAGTGCAACTTCCCATATCCTCAACCTAGCCTAGGATTCATTTTCCCTGGGTGGAGTTTAGTCCCAACTCGGGGGTGACCCACTGTTGGGTCACATATTTGTCCATATTTTCATCATCTATAGACATCCATTCCATCCCTTATCCATCCTATTATCATTTATTTATCATTCCATTTTCCATACATTTGCTACAACTGCTCATAAAATGACATATTATTCTTGTTATGCTTTAGTGGTTAATAATGATTATTCTTCCTTCATTTTTAATGAATTAAAGACTATTATGCATGATTTTTATGATGATGGTTTGAAGAGTGATTTTATGTATCAATAGTTTCAGTAGTCAAGGTTCCAACCTCCAAATGACACATGTGAGTTCCAACTCATGGTTAACCGTTTTTAGTGAAAAACGTGGCAGATAAGGAGAGACGAATTTGCATGGAATATTGTGAGCATATGAGGATGAATCTAGACAATCTGAGACATGGGTTTTGTTTAGAATGGGCCCAATTGAGTTAATTAAGGATCATTTTCCAATTGGAGCTATGGTTTGAGAGAAATAGCTGGTTCTTTAAAAGGGTATTTTCCAGATTTACAGTTGTTGCCGGTTCTCTAAACTTAGCATTTTGTTTGAGCAACCCAGGGATTTGGGGATTTGATTTGTATAAATAAGACCTCTTCAATAAGGAGAGAGTCAGTCATGGAACTATATAGAATTTATTTCTAAGAAAGAGCTGAACTTATGTAATTTCTGAGTTTTCTTCAATAATACAAAGGAGTTGATGGATCTGCAATTATGTGCAACTTTCTCTTAATCTTGTAAGTATTTTGGCCACACATGTTAGGTGAGGCAGGCCCCCCTCAATCTGGTATGTGTTGGTCTTATTCATTTACTTGTATTTTTCTTTTCATTGTCTTAATTTATCTTGGTTTATGATTAGTTGATCATTGCTTACACTTGTGTGTTGTTTATTAGATTGCTCTTTCAGTAAGATTCAATTCATGTTGTTGTTACTTCATTTTGTTAATACTCCTTTAATTTATGTAAGAGTGTGGTAGTGGTTTTATTTCAGCTGAGTGTATTTTCAAGAAAGAGCGGATTTGATTGATTTTAAGTTATGTGTTTTATTTTATTAAATAGATAAAAGTGTTAGTTGGAATTTGCTGCTTGCATATATTGTGCACAGTAACTTTGAAATAAAAGACTTCCTCAGGTTGACAATTCAATAGTTGGGAAAATACTATGATGCAATTAATTCAACATTAGTTTAGTCCAATGTAGCAACTGTTGTTCCTTTCGTGCGACTGCTATTCATTTGAAAGGAACAAATGTCGTTCCTTTCATGTGACTGTTGTTCCTTTGAGTGTAGTTGTTGTTCATTTGAAAGGAATAGTTGTTGTTCCTTTCGCACGATTGTTGTTCCTTTGTGGGTAGTTGCTATTCATTTGAAAGGGACAACTACCGTTCCCTTTACGATTGTTGTTCCTTTATAGGTGTTGCATCTCTGGAGGTTGGGTATTGAAAACGAAAGGTAAGAACTTACGTAGGCAACAAGTAAAATGCTTGTGCCAACACCTACCTTTGGCTGATGCATAGAGGTTGATTTTAGGACATATTTAGAGTCCAACACCCACTGTTGATAACTTGGAGAAGTGTGGTCTAATGCTGGGAGGTTCATGGAAGGTCTGCACGTAGTCGGTGTACTTCTCACAAAATGATAAGTACCAAATCTATGTTAATTGTATTCTGTGTATATTGTACATGTGTTATAATGTTATGATAATTACCTGTATATATTGCATGTATGTGTTATTGTATCTTTCACATGAATATGTGTATGAACATAATTTTTATGGCTGTTTAAAATTGCATTATATATATGTATATGTATATCAGAGCATGATAGTTTTAAGTAGCATGACTGACCTGAGTGGCTGGGTGTGTTACAACCGATTTTTAGAACAATTTGGTTTTGATTTAGTGGTGTTTTCCCTGGAAAGGAAGGTCGAGGGATGTTACATCAGGACAATCGGTTCCTCAACACATTCTGGTCGAGCCTCTAGTCACTTCTAGACACCAAGATCACCAAATCCACTGCCTTCCACCCCCAGACAGATGGTCAAACTGAGGTTGTCAATCGGATGATCGTGCATATCCTGTGCATGTACAATTCCAAGCACCCCCACACATGGTATGAGAGTCTTTCTTATGTCCAACATAGCTAGAACCGAGCCCTACATAGCTCAACTGGACACAACCTATTTCAGGTGGGGTTGGGATGCCAACCATTGGGCCCCATGGATGTTGAACTACCTCTCATGGCCAACTCAGCCGAATCATCCCCTGATCCAGCTGTAGCTAAAAAATCCACCCGGTTCATTGAGCGGATCCAACAATTCACCAACAGGTGCAAGATATTTTACAGAAGTCTAATTCCAAGTACAAGCAACGCCATGATCAACACCAGGTGCCACGTAAGTTTCAGCTGGGAGACATAGTTTGGTTTCACTTGTAGAAAGAACACCTTACATGGCCCCATCAAAATATTCACCCACTCCATTATGGTTCGTACACCATAACCCAGGATTTGGGTGACAATGATTTTGAGCTCAACAATGATTTTGACCATATTTCCCACCATTATTTGACACCTCAAAGATAAAAGAGTAGTTGAAACCAACAAAGCTCAATCTTGACTTCATGAAACATGCATCTAGTGATCATATTGTGGACACACATTTCAAGGGCACTCGACATGAAAGGATCCAACTTTATCGAGTTGTCAAAGTAGAGCAGCTCCTGCACCAAGGCAAGTGGCTCACCCGGGGCCAAATTCAATAGAAATTTCCTCATCTGTTGGGGGGAATCAATGCAATGGAGAGAATTTCTTCCTAATGGAGGAGGATTGATCCATATGGATGTCGGTGGCCTCCCACCTATTCCAATTCGCTCATTTTGGTAGTTTTCCAGTTTGGGAGTTTTTTCCTACTTTTTGGGTCCCTGACTTTCAGGGCCGTTTGAGGCCCTAAACAACGTTTTCAGGTCTCGCCATAGTTAGAGTATAGAAAAAGTTAGAGTATGGAGACAACATGTGTATTCCTCGGATAGAAATTTCCAACGAGATATCGTGCGCCTAAAATGGAGATTGTATGCAAAAGTTATGACCCCAGGAAGTTGATGTACTAGCTTACCCCAACGGGGCCCACATGACTTTTGGCACTTCATCTCCTAGGGATAGTTGTTGGATGCCTAGGGTTTTGGAATTCATGCTTATTGTAAAAAAAGGCCTTCAAAGCCTCATTGTAATCATATTATTGTGAATGAGTGCAACCATCACATCTCTTCTCAAAGATAAGCTGCCACCATTTCAACAAGCTTGTTTTCCACTGGATTTTACAGTTTCATCTTATTTCCTTATTGAATAGAAACCAATTTTACTGTATCTCTACTATTTCATGTTAAAAATATTTTAATAATTTGTATTCATTTCGTTCTTCTCATAAAATCCATATCAATCGCAAATCAATTTTTTTCTAATTATGGAAGTATAATACAAGAGAGAGAGAGAGAGAGAGAGAGAGAGAGAGAGAGAGAGAGAGAGAGAGAGAGAATTGTGACTTAAAGAATTTTAAGGTGAACAACTGGCTCCAACTGTGGTATAGTAACCCCCTTTGGGCTACTAAGAATCCAGAATTGTGCCTATTGGGCACGGAGTCAGTGCAAAGGAGAGAAAATAAAATAAGAAAAAAAGTATAGAAGAAAATGAAATAAAACTATGTATAAGTGAGAGTAGAATTAATTAGGAAAATAAACTCTTGAAATCTTGGCCATTAACTAGAAATGCCTACATTGTCCCCTTCATGTATTTAAGTAATTAAGATTTATAACCCAAGACCTTTTCAATAATGCATGGGCCAATCCATAATGCCTCGAACTTTCTATGCATTGAAGGATTTTCCTTTGCTTTGTTCCATAGTAGTACTAGTTGCCCCTTTTGAAAGTCGTTCGTTGTTGTACTTTTGTCAGATAATTGCTTTCATCAACTTATTGTATCTTCCATGTAAATGGGAGGCTTCCTCTACATATTCAATATTCTCAACATATGTTAACACATTCAGTTCCAGATTGATAGGAATTCCTGCTTCTTTACCATACACTAGTGTATATGGGGAGTTTCCAGTGCTATCCTTTGGTGTTAATCTCATCTCCCATAATGTGTCTATCAATTTCATATGCCAATTTTCTTGAGTAAGATCAATCATTTTCTTAAGGATTTGGATCAAAGTCTTATTAGTAGATTCATCCAAACCATTTCTTTGGGGATAATAGTTTGATTATTGTCCAATTATGATACCAAATTCTCCATAAAAATTGGTAAACTTCGATCCAATGAATATTGATCCATTATCTATGATAAAATTTTATGGAATTCCAAATATTTCTATAATGTTTTCTTTGAGGAATCTTATGAGTTCATTTGAATCATCCTTTTTTAATTCTATTGTTTCTTTCCATTTTGTAAAATAATGAGTGGTTGTGAGAATGTATAAATATCCCTTACTTGATTTTGGATTGGTCGACCCAATTAAATCCAATCCCCATTGTGTAAATGTTTCTTCTATTGATACGGGCTGCAGAGGCATTATTGCCTTCTTCATTTTTCTTGAATTTTTTTGACAAGAAATGCATTTTTCTGTATGAATCCTTGAAAATGGTTGGCCAATAATATCCGACTCTCATTATTCTATGTGTGCAATAAATTTTGGTGCAAAATTCCCACCACAAATCCCCTTGTGAAATTCGTCCATCAATCTTTGACCTTTTCTTGCATCAACACACCTCAACAACATTCCATCAAAATTTCTACGAAACAAAATTTCAGCAACCAACACATATTGGTTTGCTTTGATATTTAGTGCTCTTCTTTATTTGAGAGACATTTCGTTTGGGAATTGACCATATTTCATATAGAAAACAATATATTTATACCATTCATGAGTTGTTGTAGATGATCCTGTTGAAATCAATATAAATCCATTCAGTCAATCAGAACCTGTCGTGAGCTTGCACAACCCCTGTCCTCTGACTACTTTTAGTGGCTTAATTTCAGTGTCACATTCTTGGATATTTTCCAACCAATTTGCCCATTTCCATTATCTCAACCGTTGAATAAGAAACATTTTCACTGGAGAATTAGGAACATATGCTATGACATGGGATGGAAGAATACAAGTTCTAAAGTGATCCACTGCCTTAACTAAAGAAATATATTGCTTCTCAATATTTGAATATTTCAATCCATAATCATGAAGAATTTTTCTCATGAAACTTATTGGTAATTCTTCTCCTTTAATATTTCTCCATGTAAGAATAGAAGCAATAGTCTCCTCCAAGGAAAAAGAACATATGATGAAATATTTATCAAAATATGGTCTAATTAATATTGGTGCAGTGGTGATTGCATGTTTGATATTGGTGGATGCTTTTTGAATATCTTGGTCCCATTCAAACCTTTGATCCTTTTTAAAAAATGTATTTATTGGTTTAACAATTGTTTCATAGTCTGGGATAAATACTCTGACAATTTTTTTTTTTCCAAAAAACGATTGCACTCCATTTTTCGAAGTTGGAGGATTTAGTTCATTGATAGCCTTGACTCTATTACGATCAATATATATGCCTTATTTTCTGACTATATGTCCCAAAAATTTCCTTATGAAACTGCAAATAATAATTTCTTTGGATTAAGAGATATTCCATATAATTTTCATCTTTGAAAAAGTTCTCTTAGATGATGAATATGCTTTTCTTTGATCTTAGAATGAATGGTAATATCATCTTGGTAATCATCCATAAATATCCAGATCAAATACTTGAAGGCATGGTCCATGGCTCTCGGAAAAGTTTCTCCTGCATTTTTCAAGCTAAATGGAATGCATGCATAAGCATATGTCTCCTAAGGTGTTATGAAAGAATTTTTTTATTTTTCATCTTATGCAACCAACACCTAATTGTATCCTGAAAAGACGTCAAACATGGACATCAAAGATGAACCAATGACTTGTTAAAGCAACATTGCCATGTTAGGAAGGGGATAATTATCTTTAATTCTTTCCTTGTTCAAATATCAAAAGTCAACATACAACTCAATTTCTACACGTTTATTTCTTACAATGATAGGGTTCAACAACCATTCTAAATGTATGATTGGAAACATTATTCTAGCTTTCTTCAATTTCTCTAATTCACTTTTCACCCGGGGTTTCAATTTTGGATTTATTATTCTTAAATTTTGTTTGAATGGCTTTGTCCCTTCTTTAAATGATATAATACACTATAATATAGATTTATCATATGCTTTCAAATCATCGTATGTAATGTCCCCACTTTGGGACATCATCACAGTGTAGAGATTTATGATGACTAGAGTAGCTAGATGGATGTTATAGCAAGTACAGGGGTTATTGAGAGGCATTGTGGGGTCCATATTGCATTTCTCATCATATTCCATCATTATGAGCCATTATGCATAGGTTTGCTTTGGTTCCGTTGCATTTCGACGATTTCCCTGATTTTGACTATTTTGAGCTATAAGTCGATAAAATTCACTGAAGAGGTCATTTTGGGCACATTACTTGGAGGAACCTCTTAGTGTAATAGCTCATTGGAATCGAGAGGAGAAAAACTACAAGATGGGATGGCTAGAAGTGACTTTCAGTGGCTAGGGAAGCCATAAGGAGAGATAAGGAGCTTTTCAGAGGTAAAAAGGTTAATTAATTAGTTAAAGTGATTTAATTAATTAATTGAATATTAATAAAATGGAAGTCAATTTGGAGGGACAAGGTGAGCCAAAAGTATAAAGGAAAGGCAAGGGCCTCTTCTCATTCATTCATGTATGTTTATCTTTTGATTTCTGGCTTCTAGCTAGTGAGCCCAACATTGGGGGTTTTGAGGGTTTTGACTTAACAAACTCTAGAGGACGATTCGGTGGTGAACGATTCCACCTAGCTTGTCCCAAGCTTGGTCTCGGAGCTGCAATATTCTCCCACACCATTCTAGTTCCATATCTACTCAGTTGCAGGAGGATTCCACATCAGTTGCTTTTGCAGATAGAGAGAGGGTGCACCAGTTGGGGGTTTCCAGCAAGGGGGGTGCACCATTCATTGAGGAGGGATTCGTCCTAGCTGAGGAGAAGGGATTTCGGGAATTACAAGTATAGGTTTCCTTTGCAGGTATCTTGGCAACATTCTTGGTGGTTTTCTGGGGTCTTTCAGTGGAGGATCGATTTGTATTGAGAGTGGGACGTTTTCCCAAGAGGAGGGCGCACCACTATTTGGAGGGTAGCTAGATCTAAGGATCTAGCAGGTATTCTGATGATTTGAGCACTTGGGTTCTCATTGCAGTGTCCTGATCTATCATTGTGGAGAGTATGAGAGCATTTGGAGGCCTTCTTCATCAGGGATGAATTATCTAGGGCTTCAATCATCCAGTGGGGCGCACCATTCAGTGGAGGAGTTCAGATCTACACAGGTTGAGAGGGATCTTGGATATTCAGGCACCTGGGTTGTTCTTACCATCACCCGATCTACTGTTTGGCATCTTTCTGGAGGTGATTGGACATATTTAGCACCAGGGCCGAATTATTGAGGAGCTTCTGTTATCCAGCAGAGCATGGCATCTTCCAGTAGTAAGGGGTTTGGCACTTGGCATTGGTATTCATCTCTTAATCCAGCCTTTGGAGGCTTATTTTGTATTGTTGGGAGCATTTTGTAACAGCTCATACTTGTTATCCATTGTCTATCATCTTAGCCATTTGTTGAGCATTCCAGATCGACATCTCCATTGTAGCAGGTTCTTCTATTTTATTAATAAAGAAGATTTGAGATGTTTTGGCTTGTCTATCTTATTGCATATGGTTGAGGTATGTTCCATGGTTGTCTATTCTTTTTATTTGCTGCATACACACATATAAACACAAGTAAACAAATAGATCATCAAACTGTTTGACGAAACACCTCACTCAGAAAAAGTTTTAAAAAGACACCAAAACTGTGATGATCCTTGCATACTGGCTTGGGACCATTACAATGGTATCGGAGCTTAGATTCCTGCCAGCCAGTGGAAATTAGCACATGCATGCAGATCCATAGAGGGGTATTCTATATGGAGAGATGGATTTGTTTTACCTTGCTAGAGAGAGTATGATCTGTAAAGGGGAATATTACACCCTTAGGGAGGAAACTAGGGCTCAATTGACATTCCAACAGTTTTTATCTATAAAAAATCCTAGGTGGAGAAAAGAGGAGATTATATATTGGGTCAACATGGTAGAGGAAAAAAAATCTATGGATATTTTGGAATTTACTAGAGAGATTGTTGATTGTGATACAGGATATCAAACCCTCAATGAGAATCTCAGAGGTCTAATGACGTTCCATCATTTTGTATCCTACAAAAATCCTAGTTGGAGCAAAGATGAGGTTACACATTGGGTCAACATAGCAGATTAAAATAGAGCTATGTCAGCTAGATGGTTGGAAGAACAGAGAAACCCCACGCCCAATAGGAACACACAAACTTGCCACTATTGCAAGGGGCCCTGGGAACCTGATCATAGGTGTAGGGATCAAAAGCACACTATTGAGGCACACTATGACAGGGAGGATGAGGTGTGTGTGGATGGAGCGATAAAGATTGATTCAGAGTAGTCAGATGATGACAGTGACTCGTGCACAAATGCTAGTGATAATGAATCTACCTCAGAGGATAGTGATGATGACTCTTGCACAGAGGCTAGTGATGCTTGCACGCTTGAGGAGGATGCTGACCCTTGTGTAGTGGCTAGGTAGCTGGATGGACAAGACGATGGCACCAGTGTCTCAGTAGACATGTCACATACCATTGATGACCTTATGCCTCAACGGAGTGGTGACACTAGTGAGGAGTCACACATGTTATCACCTAGAGATGATGAGCTTCCTATGGGGGCCATGACACATCTGTCACCTATTCATACACCCATGATAGCCACGTCACATGAGGAGATCAGTGGCACGTCGGGTATGATGGATGAGCCTAGTGTGAGGAATGCACACCATGGACAGGTAGACCCACAGGTCCAGGAGGAGGTACAGGACGTACAAGTAGGGGACCTTACACATACAGATCAACCTAAGGGGATTGAGTCACAACTATTGGAGACTCCATTAGTTGAGAAGATTGCAGAGACTGACAGGTTGATGGAGCACTTATTTCCGGGATCGGCTTGCAGTGACGAGGATGCACTCTTTATTATCCAGGATGACCATAGCATGTATATGGATACATCTATATGGGATCCAGGCGCAGATGATAGTAGCAGGTTGAGTGCACAGGAGGATACAACTACTCACACCAAATACAATATGATTCAGAGGGAGCTAGCAGTTGAGAATGATGTGCAGTTATGTACCCACAGACCCAGTAGCACCATAGACAATGGGCAGTTGAGCATGTTATCTTATGCAGAGAGTGTTTATGGGGACTCTAGAGTTGACACTAGCAGTGAGGGATATGAGGTGGCACCTCAGCATGACCATGATCAGGGATCACACCACTCAACAACATAGTTGAGAGTTAGTGAGGCTATGTTCATGGAAGCCACTAGACGTATTGATGACATGTGTGCAGTGATGGAAGATCACTGCTGGAGAGCATCAGTGGCATATGGTAGTTCAGATGAGGGGATTGCCATGGATGATTTTCATACTCTCAGGGAGAGAGTATCTGTGATGAAGCATGAGTCTACGAGAGATGACATGAGTATTCCAGAGCATATAGTGATGAGTGACAGCTCACAGAGAGATGCCGAGATGTATGGTGGCATTTGGAGGGGTATAGTGCCTTGCGGGGAGGAGACACACTCAGGGGAGTATATAGATGTTACTCCTCGACAATAACACATAGTTGTGGGAGATCACCTTCACCATTTCAGTAGTTGCAGGGTAGATGCGAGATGGAGGTTGGTTTACCAACAGTTGGAGGAGTTGCTTCCGATTGTACCTGATGATTGGGGTTTATAGATGACTATAGGTGAGTAGTTATCATGGATACCGATGGACGAGCTTATGGTCGAATCATTGGGATTGACCAAAGCATGTGACGCCTTCCATTCCTACAGTCAGCTGCAGATGTTTCTATTAGCCTATCCTGACACTTTTATCATAGACAACAACATGAGGAGGGATAGGCCATGGCTGAGGGCATGGAGAGTGAGTAGGCCGAGACTACACGACAAGAGTACTTTTACGGCATACAATAGGTCAGAGGTGGACCGTGTTAGGCAGACAATTGAGACTTGGTGTGGGATGGTGAGCATCATAGACCAGGTGATGACAGATGAGTGTAGAGGGCTTCAGATAGTGATCAGTCCAGCACAGGAGAAACTAGCAGAGACTAGAAGTGATAAAATTCCAAGTTTTCCATGGGATTTGGGAGTACACTTGGTTAGCAAGATGTCTCACTACATGATGACCCAGGTGGCACCAGAGAGCCACACACTCCACCTTGGGTTGGTTTGGAGGGGGCCTGTAGGTACTTTTCCTATGGGGCGAGACCTTTCCTCCCTCATGATCATCATGATAGGGCGTGGATATGTTTGGATGGGTACTTCCTCTACATAGATGTATTTACTGATACAGTTTCGGGACAACAGGTCCAATGGTCACTGGTATTTCAACTGGAGGACCCAAGAGAGGAGGATTCAGGATGTATGCAGGAGGCAGACAGTCATGGTCAGAGTAGTGCAAGGCCAACATGGTGATCTTTGACAGAGATTAGCATGGGATACAAGGGTTGCAGGTGTGGGCATTTCACTGATACATAGGAGAGAGTGGACCATTGTAGGGGAAAGTTACTCTAACTTTCCATTTAGCTTCATTGTTGAGGGGAGCACCATGCTTGAGGGTGGGCCAAGGAGGTCTTGCAATACCTCATTATGGCATCATCATGTGCAGTTGATGGAGGCTGTATGGATCTTGGTAGAGATTTGGAGGATGGAATCATTCCAAAATGAGGCCATGTGTCATGTGCAGGAGGTTCACAAGATTGATATCTTTCAGGACTATGCTTCACATAGTATTGCAGTTCACTTCCTGATATGGGATCTAGGGGATGGAGTATACTATTGTTCGTCTTTTGATGGGTTCTACTATATACCCCACAGGTGGACATGGGATCCTGGTATTTTACTTGGAGGTATTTGGGTATTGCTTGAGGTCAAGCAATTTTCTAGCAGGGAGGACTGTAATGTCCCCACTTTGGGACATCATCACAGTGTAGAGATTTATGATGACCAGAGTAGCCAGATGGATGTTATAGCAAGTACAGGGGTTATTTAGAGGCATTGTGGGGTCCATCTTGCGTTTCTCATCATATTCCATCATTATGAGCCATTCCGCACAGGTTGGCTTTGGTTCCGTTGCATTCTGACGATTTCCATGATTTTGACTATTTTGATCTATAAGTCAATGAAATTCACTGAAGAGGTCATTTTGGGCACATTACTTGGAGGAACCTCTCAGTGTAATAGCTCATTGGAATCGAGAGGAGAAACACTACAGGATGGGATGGCTAGAAGTGACTTTCAGTGTCCAGGGAAGCCACAAGGATAGATAAGGAGCTTTCTAGAGGTAAAAAGG
>JASDQU010710325.1:0-11462 GCA_032191745.1 Picea mariana
CTCTGGTGGACGTAGCCCACACTGGGTGAACCACGTAAATCTATGTCTCTCTTGTATTGTGTGTCTTCTGTGTTTTGTTTCTGCATTTGTTTTATTTTATTGCTCCGCAGTCCTGTTTTTCTAACACAAAATCACTACAATCTTTCCTGGATCCACTAGCAATCCCTGCTTGTAGAACACATGGCTCAACACAATTCCAAATGGTGCGCAAAAAATATATGTCTTCAAATTCAGAGAAATATGACTCTGTCTACACCTATACAACATTATCTTGAGTACTTATGTGTGATCCTTTGGTAGAATGAATATAGTCTAATAATATAAGTACACTTCAAGGAACTTATGAATAAATTCATTGAACACTACAACCACAACTCTTGAAAAAACTGCAGGGACATTCTTCAGTCCAAAGGGAATTACTCTATACAAATAACTTCCCCACTTTGTTGCAAAATTAGTCTTGTACCGATATTCCTGTGCAATTTTTATCTAATGGTACCCTGAGAATCCATCTGTGAAATAATGAGTCTCTTTCCCTCTTACGTTCTCTAATACCTCATCTGTGAACAATGTTGGAAATGGGTCATGTAAACATGCATCACTCAACTTCCTTAGATCCACACAAAAATTGATTCCTCCTGTATTCTTGTCTTTCACTACCAGTGGACTTATCCACTTTGTTTCTACCATGGGTTCAATGATCCCCACGTCCAATATTATGTCTATTTCTTCTTTAAACTTCTATTTTTACTTTGTGTTTAGCCTGTAAGGTGTCTATCACACTGGATTGACACATGGTTTCAAAGGAATCTTCATCTTGCCTAAGTCCCCAACTATCCCCTTCATCTCTGAAAATGTATTCGGGAATAGGTCTTGATGTTGACACAGTAAGTATGTAAATTTCTCTACTGTCTCGTCACTCTAGTAATACCCTATCTCCGCAAACTTTGGATTCTCTTTCATCCCAATGTTTACCTTCCACATATTTATTGGTTGTGTTTATGTAGCAGACTCAAGATATGTCCCTTCTACTTCCCACTGTTACACATTATTTTGGTCACCTCAGTGATCACCTAACAACATGTGTTGATGTTCCCTGAAAATTTTAAAAGAAGACTTTCTCCATGGGAAAAGTGATTTGCTTTCCTTTCTCAAAAACCATGTCAAGGAAGGTCATCGCACCTTGCTATATGAATGGGGTGCGACGATGCATGGTCGTCGCACTCCGCCCTGAACCTGGACTATGACATCGTCACATGCTACTTGTGCATAGGATGAGACAATGCTTAAAGCATGAGAAAAGTCAAATTTCATGAATTTTCTAGAAGGGAATCTTCTAGAAGATGAGGTGGCCTCCGATTGGTTTGGATATTACTTGCTTCTCTGATTTGGTGGGATCATCCTAATCACCTCATCCATATCTCTTTCACACTATATTAAGAGATATCTCTCATGGAAGAGGCTAAGGTTGAAAAGGCTAATATTTGTATGGAGAGTTCTACTTCAGATTATGCTTGAGAGATTTTTCTTTAGTTCTTCAAGTTAGATTGTGGATCTTATTCATTCAAGGAATTGGAGCAAAGGTGTGTGTGTTGAAGCAAAGAGCCATCGAAAGGGGACCTTGCAACATCAAGGCATGGGTTGTATTTGCCACTTTCTATTCACTTAATACAATAATTCATTTCTTCCCTATATAAGCATCTCGTCTTCTATTGTATAATTCCTTGATAATATACATAAACTTCATTAGAATACATATATCTTTGTTTTCCTTCTTTGTTGGCTTGTGATTCTTAGACAAGATTACTATTCTGCAAACTCAAGGAAGGAGCTACAAAGGTTACACTAGCGAGGATCAAGCGTCATTTGAACGATATGTCACTTGTATGTCACTAAACTAGTTTATATGATGATGGAGTTTAAGACGAAGTGTGTATTCTGTTATGTTTTGTTCTAGTTTCCCATGGAAGCTAGGGAGATATGTTTGTGTGCGCACTTACCAATTAATATGATAAAAAAATTGGTGACCATACTAGGGATACGAATTTCTTTTGGTTTTTGTCCTCTTAATTTCTTTTTACCCTGCCTTCTTTTGGTAAAATTCATTCTCTGAGTCTGTGGGTGATCCATCTAGACTCACTGGGTCTGAAGGTTCAGTAAGAAATTTTCTCTTTCTTTCTTTTCCCTTTAGTTGCAGAGATCGTCGCACTGTATTGTATAGATAGACCGCAATGATTCTCTGACGTCACACTCTACTGGTGTATACCAGTGTGATGACATCACACTATACCATATTGGCAACATACGACGACCCTAGATCACCGCACTATGCTCCACTGCCACCTGCGACGATTCCTATAGGAATTGTTGGAGATAGCCAATTTTTCTTTTTTCCACCCAGTTTTGCCTCAATTTCCTGGGATGAACTTCTGATACCAATGTTTGATTTATTTATAAGTTTGAATCTTTCATTTGATTGATTTTCGGAAATTGAAAGTCTTTCTTTGTAAATTTTGCAAGTTTTGTTTTTTCTCACAAGGGCATAATCTCTAGATCTTGGTCCTAAGTGCTTGTTTGACAAAGAGCCCTTGATTTATGTAGAGTTTTGGATTTTTTTTACTTTCTGGATTGTTCATTGATTGAGAAACATTTGTGTTTGCATTTGACAAAAGGATTTCCTATCATTTCATTTTTGTCTACATTATGGGTTTGATTTGGGAATCATGTTGAGAATGTGTTAATTTTCTTGGATTACGCTTTTATTTTCTTCATTACATCTCTGATCTGATTTGAGAAAGAAAGAACTGAAGTCATTCTTATTTTTAGCAATCTTTTACAAGAAAATTGTTGCATTCAAAATATTTGTTAAAGGAGAAACCTGGAAAATTTTGTATCTTTTGATTATTTGGGATTTTGTTCATTCAAAAATTGAGAATTTGTGTTTCATAGCTTTTGTATTTCAAAAAGAGATGCCTTATCCCTACTTTAATTACAATTCATTGAATTGAAATATTGCATAATCATCTCTTCTTTCATCTTATTGGTTCAATGTCACATACATCATCAGTTTTATTTCCATTTCCCTTTTGAGTAAACAATAACCTTTAAAATTCAGCGTAATNCCCCCCCACTGCTTAAAGGTCGGAAGGCAAGGAGGGTCCGGAATTTGCTGTGCGCCGTTGATCCGGGCGCGCTCATCTTGACCGCCCAATCTCGCTTACTGTTTACCATGGGCGTCATGTCGCCCAAAACCTTGGACAATTGGGTTTTAACCCATTCATTTGATTTCTGACCCCCTTAGCAAGAAATATCGCTAACAGTTTCATAGCTTTTGTATTTCAAAAAGAGATACCTTCTCCCTACTTTAGTTACAGTTCATTGAATTGAAAGATTGCATAATCATCTCTTCTTTCATCTTATTGGGTCAATGTCACATACACCATCAGTTTTATTTGCATTTCCCTTTTGAGTAAACAACAACCTTTAAAATTTAGCGTAATTATAAAATTTATTAGAAAACTTTTATTTTATAGAAATTATCTTCACCAACATTAGATAGGATAATGCTTTGGAATAGGTTGTAAGGCACACTCTCCAAAGCATCAAAACACACAATATTATCTTTTGATAGGGAGAGTTCAAATCCACTTGCTACATTTTGTCCTGGGAAGCCCTTCTAACACAAGGGTCAATCATGAGGTCGCATTAGGACTGGAAGAGTTACTCCCCCTGCTTTGTTGGTCATAGTGTAGAGATTGCACGTATTATTGGGGGTCACTTGAGAAGAAAATCATGTGGGGACCTTCTCTAGTTGATTTCAGGCTAGAGACCCTGCCTTTGTGCATGGATCAGACTATCGACTATTTCCCCATGCATCATTGTCGTAATTGGTAACCTTAATATCCTATCTCTTTAGGGTATTTACATGAGGTTACTATGGAGGGGAAAGTATTCATGGTACCTGGAATCGACATTGGCCAAGCTCACTCGGTCTCCTTAGAGGTTATACCCACAATTATGTGTGAGCGCTTGCACCAGGGTGTAAGTCCGTTAAGAAGGTCATCAACATAACTTTTCCACCTGCTTTATCCCAACCCCTTCTTGTCTTGATTTCGTGACATTGGATTTCATCACCAACTACTGACTTCGAAATAAGAAGGTTTGTTTTCCTGGTTTGATTTCTAGATTTTATTAGTGAGTGTTGTTTGTTTCTCTAGCTGGCCATAGATTTGTTTCATTCTTTATTTGGTGCGGCCAGCATCGGCCTTCGCCATTCATGTAGGATGAAAGGGCTACCTCGGGAGGATATAGAAGATTACGTCCCTTTTCTTCCCAACTCAGTAGATGGATCTCCTGAGGTAGAAGTTAATAATGAAGTCGCCTTTGAGATTGGAAGTTCGACTCCTTTAGAGGAATTCATACTTCTTAAAAATCCGTTATTGAGTGTTGTATAAGATCCACATTTGCTCCAGATGAATTCATCGGGAGAACTTGTTGTTGATGTGAATATTGAAGTACCTATTGGACCTAACGCAGAGTCTAGAGTAGACGGTCCACTTTTTTAGAGTGAGTCATTTATAACCCCGGTTCATACTACTAGAATGTTTAATCCTATATCCGGTCCTAGTCGTTCTTTTCGGAGAACCTCTTTAGGACACGATATTTTTGATAAACTAGCATTCCTGGCATCACAAACGCCTGTGACTTTCGCTTCTTATACCATACCTTTAAATCATTTTACTGACATGACCAATAATGTCATCACAGTTTCAAACCAACTGTTGGTTGGTTCTCACTCGATTCTTCCTCTCCAGATCACTGGCTCTACCATGGTCCCACAAGCTACGCCTATTTCTACTGGAAATGTGGTTATCACTCAATATCCTATTGGAACACCACTTCCTCTTAGAACAAATCCATCACTTCCTCCTGGGCATAATTATTTGAATACTTCCATGGCTATTCCTGCCTAGAATCCATCCAGAGTGTCTAATATTTTTGTTCCTCCTAGGTAAATGATGCTAGTCATTTTGTTCCTACACTTACCCGGGTTCTCTTCGGCGGGCCTTACATTCCTCCTCCACCTTTTACTGAAGGTTCTAATCATCCTGGCCCTAGTGGCTCCAATCCAATTGGAGGCACCAGTCATTTTGTCGCTTCTGGTTTTCAGATTCTTGTTGGAGGCCAACCTCAAGTTGGGGGCAACCTTAATTTGGGGGGCAACCTCAAATTTGGGGACAACCTCAACTTGGGGGGAAACCTCAAGTTGGAGGCCATAACCTAGTTTATGGGAAAAGTATACCTACCTTACAATCTCGATCTTGGAATCTTCCTTTCCAAGGGAATCAACAACCATCTGGGGGGAAACATCCTCAAGTTAATTCTTTTGTACCCCCTGATCTCGGAAAACTGTATCCAGGTTCTATGAATCCTACTTGGGGTCAAAATTTTCAATCTAATGTTCCTTTCCAGGGGAGAATACCTAATCAACCAACCCCTGTTGGCCATTTGACTCAAAATCCTCCCCAAATGAATTTTTCAAGACTATCTAACTATCTTCAAATTGCTTATGGTCTTACTAGTATACCTATGAGACTTCCTCCTCAAAACTACCATTTTCCTCAAGTGAATAGACATTTTCCATTTCTTGCTACTTTGGACTTACCATATTTATCTAGGATTTTGAATGATCCTATTTTAAATTCTCCTTATTGGCCCATCATACCAGCCAAATTACCATCTGATATTCCTAAGTTTGATGGTCGATGGGGAGAAGACCCAAATAATCACGTCATGACTTTCCATCATTGGTGTTCGTCCAACTCATTGATGGATGACTCTATAAGATTACAACTTTTCCAACGAACTCTCATGGGTTTGGCAACCAAATGGTATATTGAGTTACCGTGAGGATTCTTTAATGACTTCAATACCCTAGCCATGGCTTTCTTAATGCATTACCAATTGCCAATTCATATGAGATAGGAACTGAAATTTTGAGTTCATTTAAACAATCCTCTTCCACTCATATTTCTGATCATATCCATGAGTGGAGGAGGAGAAGATGCTTAATCAAAGCTCCCCTTTCTGATCAACTATTGGCTTAGTGGTTTACCAAATCACTCATTGGTCCTATTCCCCGTGATGTTTCCATGGGTGGTGTCGTCACTAAAGAGAAGGAGATTAGTCATGCTCAATATCTAGATCTCATTTATTCACAAACGAACACACTATATGACTTGATTCTTGATGCTCCTCATCCATCTACGACCCCTAACCCAACACCTCCAATAGCTTCTCATGCTGTTGATGGCATTATTAGCACCTTTCATACTGAGAATCATTTTACACAAGATAGTCGTACCAATCCCAAATCTACCACTGCTAATGTACAAAATACGCCTACTCCTACTCCTTCTCCCGATAAACATTCTGAAGTTAATTCGGTTCAATCTACACCTACCAGTAAAAATAAAAATAAAAATAAAGGGAAGGGTAAGAATAAGGAGGACAAAAATAATAATCAACAATCTGAGAAACCCAAAGCACTGTAAGTTTTAAACCTGTGAAGTAAAGCAATGCATATAGATTCTTAAGCAAAACATAAATTAATCAATGGCTCATTCACATAGTACACAGAGATTTGTACCGGAAACCCTGAATCGAGAAAACCTTTCTTATATTAATTATATCAAATTTCACCATTCACTATACAATATATATACAATGTTTTTAGGTATTTCGTAGATACCAAAACCCTAATCCCTTAATTCAGGATTAATTTACAAAACTACTAAATATAGCAAAATCCGCTAAAAATAGCAAAAATCGCCCAAAAAAAACATTTTGGGGTGCTTCCCCAA
This sequence comes from Picea mariana, assembly GCA_032191745.1. Taxonomy (NCBI): domain Eukaryota; kingdom Viridiplantae; phylum Streptophyta; class Pinopsida; order Pinales; family Pinaceae; genus Picea; species Picea mariana. Next base: position 6,864 of record JASDQU010710325.1, read on the forward strand.
ACTCCGTCGGCCCCGGGCTATCGCTCGTTGCCGAATGTTGCGCATAACCAGGGGGGGCATATCTGCCCCCCCTGGGAATCCCCTAGGAAAGAGCCTGACACACACGGCACAAACAGAGCACTAGTACGAAGGATCGTCAGACGCAATTGTCATATCTGATGTGACCACACACACACATGCAAAGAATATAACACATACCCAACAAACACAACCTGTTGATGAAAAGGATAAGAGTAAACGTTGTTATCCTTGCCTTATCTATGGTGACGATCATTATATGAAGGATTTTCCATGACGTTCTAAGGTTACTAAGTTCCTGCAAGGGATCGAGAAACCTCCTACACCCGCCATTTTGTCACAATCGTTTCCTTCTCAGCAATAGTCCCAATTGGTCATTCATGAAAAAACTTCTCCCTTTACCACATATTATGTCCTTATTTGTACTGGTGACTCCAAGAAGAATGAATTTGTAGTCACAACTCAAGCCAAAGATTATTTTCCTTCGAAAGAGAAAGTTGATGATTTACCACCTCCGTTGGTTCAACCTCCTCCCTTAGCTTCACCTCTAAACGATCCTCTTCATCTCTGTTGTCAGTGGGAAATACCTCTATAGACTAGCACTTAGGGTTTAATTATGCATGCAGAAAAGACCAAATATTTCTACTTTCTACCATCGTCCTGGACCTAATCTCCATTATTCTTAAGCAAATACATAGTTAAGAAGATCAAGTGAGCATACCTTATTTCAGGTATTTGATATCGATCCTTCCTCACGCTTGATCGCTCCTTGACTGCAGCTCTCCTCCCAAGGCTGGCCTACATTCACACAAGACAAATAACAAACTCTATAGGCATTTGATATATAGATTAATGGGTTAGAGATTCAATAAACAAGTATGAAATAAACCATGAAAACCTCATATGGTGGGATGGGAAAAGTACTTCTTTATTATTAACTTCAACAAATCAAATTACAATCATGAAGCCAACCACTACTCCATGAACCTGGTCCTAGGATCCTCTTCAACTGTCCTCCAACTTCTTTGCTCTATCTTTCTCTTTTCACAAGGATGGCTAAAGGGTTGGGACAAAGGGAATGCACAATCAGGTATAGTTTCTTTACTATGATTCTCCTCTTCCAAATGGGACCCCTAACCCTTCTTTTATAGGCTAGAATAAGCTAGGTATTTGGTCGAACCCTCAACCATGCATGGTCGAAAGGTTTAGTTAACTCACCCAAAGCTATGTGTTCCATCAACAACTTTCCTTTTATTGTGCTTTTGTAAGTATACACGGGATGTTTTGGGTCAACTAGTGTGTACACACGTGCAGTAATGGAGCAGGGCATGTGGACCTTTATAAAAGAGGTTTTTAAGAAGAGTTGTTCATCGGTGCTTTGGCAAATAAGGAATCTGATATGGCCTGATGCTACGTAAGCATGTCTGGTGCAAATTAGGGTTATAACAGATGCCCCCTAATGTGTGAGGTCAGAAGAGCATCTGATGGTCGAAATACATTAAGAATCTTTACTGATGTGCTGAACAAGTGAGCCCAGGGACCATAAATCGGGAGGCATCATCTGCAAAAATAATAATTGTCTCACCGAGGTAGGCATACCCATGCTCAGGATAAAATAAAATCATGGCTACTAATCAAATACATTGTAGATCCATGTCATATAACTATATAAAGTGTAGTCACAAACAATACACAGTGGATCTACATATCAAAATAAAAAAAGATATACATATAGAGTATCTATCTTCTTAGAAGCTGATAAGGCTTGATGGCTGGAGATGAGGTCTTTAGAGCTCGAGCAACAACTTCAAAATCTTCAAAACTTGGGTAGGAGTGTAATATGAGTGTACGACTCCACTACCTAGAGGTCTTCGACGGCTCGTCGGTCATGGACTAGAGAATCTTGATGATTAGATTGAAGGCTTCATTGATTTCGAACAAAGACTTGATTGGATGTTCAAGATGGCCGAGTATGAGGGAAAGAGACAAATTGTAGAGGGGCCGACTCAGGCTTGGTAAAAACTTCCCTTGGACAACATCACAACAAATGATGAGACTCAGACAGCATGGAATTAACATAAGTTTATGAGGCAGGAGGCAACACAAACTCTCCATATGTTTGGAAGAATAACCAAATGGAGGAGGACACAGCTCTATGTAGTGAGAACATCTTCCTAAGGTCGTATTAAATCCTAGAGTTTGATGAACAAATGGACTGATGTGCTTTATTCAAGGGCGAATTTTTATGCTGCCAATAAAGAAAATACTTTTCCCTTCCTCTTTTTGGGGTATATTTGATTTTTTTGTATTTTTTTCAATAATTTTGGAAAAAGAATAAAAGAATGTTACGTTACAAAGGAGGAACGAGTGTTGCAAACATACAAGTTCAAGGCACAAGGACAAGACTGATATTCAGAGCAATGACACTCGGGAAAAATCCTCTAGGGGCCAAAGGTGTCAAGACGTAGAGACAAAGTGCTACAAGGCTTGCATATAAGGTATGCTTCAGATGGTTCAGTTGAGAGCAAAATGGAGCCGGCATTAGACCAAAGATGCAGGTATGCAAACATGGTTAACAAAACACATAATGGTAACATCCTTCGATGTAAGTTTAATGAGCCCAGAGAAGGTAAGCTTGACGGTTTTTCATATTTAGAGTGTCTGAAAAAATGTAAAAGGAGACTCCATTAGGGTACCTTTTTCAAAGGTAGTCTAGTCAGTTTGAAAAAGGGGTAAACTAGCACCGACAAGACATCTATTCAAAACCATTTTAACGAGTGTGATAAGGACAAGATCACTCAACCATTTTTTCATTTTTAAGGAGTCTGAAAAAAGATTAACTATGGACTCTGTCAGGAATGTTCTTCTGGACCAGTTTAACGAGTGTGAAAGAATAAGGTAACTCAACGATATTTTCAATTTTAGGGAGTCTGAAAAGAGCTTAACTATGGACTCCGTGGGGGTTCCTTTTTTGTAAATTTAGTCTCTCAGGCCCGAAAAAGGGTTAAAATGATACCTGAGAGTACTCTTCTAGAGAACTAAAGTTCCTTAGAGTATACCTTTGTTCGTACAGTTGACCGTCCAGACTGAAAAAGGGGTAAACTACCGCCGGATAGAAGTGACTTTAAATTTTAGTTTAACGAGATTTTCATGTTTAGAGGGTCTAAAAAGGGCTTAAAAGAAGACCCATTATGTCTTTTGGGAGTCCCGAGGGTGAGGTCAAGAGTGAAAAGAAATCATGCAAATGAGGCTCAAACTCGTGATCAGGAAAAACAACAAGGACTCCCAAGCCTACAGTGATTAGAGACAGCATGGACACCATAATGCAACTAGGATCTACCTAGGGCATCCATGTTCTGGTAAGCTCTACCACCAACTCGTGACACTTCTTAAGCAGTAATGATGGTTTCGTGTCGCAACCTGATGGGATCGATCCTATGGAAAAGGGATAAAGACAATGAGATACAAAAGTCAGGGTAGAAACCTAACCTATATGCTCAAGTTGATCATTTGAGATTTTTCCATGGACCGTCAAAAGTTACCCAAAACTCCAAAAAAATGTCTCGATACCCGATCATACCCTTCCAATGCAACTCTTGAATCACTCTAAATGGTTTTTGGTTTAAAGAAAATGATAAGGGGGCTCAAAAAAGTGACAAAAAGAGGCCAAAAAGTCTATAAATAAAAGCTGGCAGCTCATTATCACCATTGTTGATTTGGAAATTGAATCTGGAGCCAAAAACCCCCTTTGATAAAAGTGGTGATTCCGAGAGCTACAGTGGATGAAATGACCATTTTTCTGGACCAAGTAAGTATAAACTCTCTCCTCTTGCAATTTAAATCTATATTTTTGCTTTGGGTTCCAAGTTTTGGGGGGGCGTCGACCTTCAAAAGGTCGGCCCTAGGTCCATATGGGTTGTCTTAGGACAGGTCACATGTACATTCAGGGAAAGTAAAAACTGCACGCGTGTACATGCAACTGTCAGCATTACAGCCCGCATGGACCCCCTTATTAAATGAAACAATTTAAAAAACAAGGGTTAACCCTCCTAAACTTTGGTGTTTTGCAGGATGTATGTTCCCTAGAGAGAAAGAGAGCATGAGGAGGTTAGTGAGTTGGTCGGGGAAGACCCCAATGCTATGGCTGCCTTAATGCAATGTGGGATGCTCAAGTTCTTCTTATGTCCTTTTATGCGGTCATAACCTAGGCTACTAAACGCCTTGGTTGATTATTGGCATCTGGATGTAGAGGCCTTTATGTTAGAGGGGCAGTCACTGGTGCCCACGATAGAAGACATATATTTTTTTGACTGGCCTCTCCAGGAGAGGGGAACTAGTCAACTTTCGGACATTTCCTTCAGGGCCGCATAACATAGTGGAATTGATAGGACTTTACTGTGAGGCTGGTACAGACCAATTGAGCTCGTAGGTGCCCATAAGCAAGATTACTGACTTATCATTGCAGGCGATTGTGTTTCTTATTGGGCGTATCACTTGTTCTGCGGCTTTACATCAGGCATCCTGTGCATAGATGAACTATATAGTCCAGTGCTTAAATGCACAAATATTTGACTGGAGCAC
>JASDQU010710326.1:0-20168 GCA_032191745.1 Picea mariana
ATGGATGATAGTGGCTTCAGTAAGATGTAGCATGGTTCAAATGGCTAACAATATATTGTCAGTTGTCATGATTGTGTTACAGTTGATCTTGATGAGACAGGTGCACAGGACAGAGTTCAGAGACAGAGGACAAGCCGGGTGGCATATCCCAAGCTTGTTGACTGGTCAGTAACCTTTTGGGGACCAAAAGGTCTTTTAGTGGGGAGGTGTGATCCAAAATCGGATCCAAGAGCTTGTCAAGGCTAAAAAAGGCTCAAAAATGAAAGTTCTTAGAATCTCACAAAACCAATGCCATTGTGTCTGTCTCGTCTTCCTGATTCCGGCCATATATTTACTTCATCAAACGGGCTTCGTATGCGAAAGATATTGCATTATGTTTGAAAACCCAAACAGACAAAAAAAATGGGTGACTGTATGATCCGTACAGTCCGTACAGTTCTAAGAGAAATTGTTTTTCATATTCAACCCTCTTAGTGTGACAAATATGATAGATTCTTTCGCCCCATGATATTTTTGGAATTGTCCAACGCCTAGTTTTGCTATTCATCTCGTGAAAGTTTGCTCTTATTTTAACAATGTTGATTTTCTTCTTCGTACTTGCCAAAACTGAGAGGTACTTTTAATATTCTAATTTAGGGTTGACCACCTCCTTGTGGTATCTTAATTTTCTTTTACCCACTAATTCTTTATCACACCACATATTCTCCTTTAAAAAAATTGTAAATAAAAATTGTATTACCTCAAAGGTTCAGAAAACATATACATATGGATGATCATGTAGTTTGTTCTGCCAAAAAATGGAAACTAGAACCAAACCCAGGCTTTGAAAAGATGTCCATAACCATGTTAATTACCATAGCTAATATAAATAAAAGATACTGCAAGGAGGCCTAAAGCTAAGATTGTCTTGTTTCTAACATTTAACAAATTGAAAAAGAAATTGGAGAGTGTCATACATTGTATGCACCTTGTCCACCATTGTCTAAATGAGATTGTGGCGGATATGGAGTGAAGGAGAATGGCTGAAAATAGGTTGGGCATATTTTTTCATAGGATTGCTTGAGAAAGAGTCGAAGAACATATCCGACAGGTGACTGAGGATTTCCTAGCAATGAATCTGGTCTACAACGTTCTTGTGTAATTCAAAAATGAGGTGCAATTGCTCCTTAGAGAAGCCATGTTGTGGAATCAACTTAGAAACCGCTTCCCTGGACTGTGTAACTACTGTATTTAGACCAATGTTTTATGAAACCTTTTCTTCAACTAACATGGGAGCTATCTCCTCAAGAACATGGAAGCTCCAGTTCTCCTTTAGCTCATGGGAAGGAGAATTATCACCTACTTCAGTGGAAGGGGCTAATATATTATGGGCATTCACATGGGTGATCATCATGGAGATAGTAATAGGTTTTATCTTATCCGAAGGGAATTATTCCTTTTCCAAGAAGATCGGGCCCCAATCATATTTGTCCCAATTCTGAGCAGTGGAGGGAGACGTGACTGCAGGAGGAGCAGGGTGATGAGAAGAAGCAATTGAAGGAGTAGGGAAATTGCATCTGGCTAAGAAGTTGTAGTAGGTCGGGCCACATTTTGGCTTGTCTCTCTCTCAGCATGGTGGCAGTGAGGGTGCTAAGGAGATCAGGTGGGGGAGGAAATGAAACCATAGTGCAAGAATACAGCAACGACGTTGGGAGGGACCGAGGAGTTGTGAACAAAATCAAAATGGGAAGAGAGGAGCTTGCATCGAGCATAAACATTGCAATAATTCCACTTCCGACCATGGTGAATGTCATTGAGCTCGAGTTGATAACACTCAATGTCCAAGTACGAGTGAAAATTTAAGTCGACATCATGCCAAACCTGCGTACTAAGTTACCCATATGGTCCAGACGCCCACCTAGCTCATCTTCATTAATAGTCAGCATTGGGAGGGAGAAATGGAGGAGCATGGCGACAATATAAGACAACATGATTCTTCACATGCTCTCCAAGTGGCACCCCATCCAAGGACATATTGTCCTTAAATTTAAATGTGATAATTTTTTTAATATTATTAATATAATCTATAAACTATAGAGTATTATTAAGAATGTCACTTCAAAAGTTATACAAGTAATAAGGTGAATAAAAATGAAGTAACAATGTTCAATGATGAATAAGATGAATACTAAGAAAGTAATAGGATGTGTTACCTCTTGGGAGGTACCCTATATTTGTGGATGGTCATTAATGCACCTTTATCTTGTTGGTTTTCTGTGTTTTTTTATCATTTTTGAAGGTTTGAAGGACAATGATACTATCGTTCATTTATAGCCTTTTACCAAGATCTAGATCAAGGTATTCATCTTATAATTCGTGAGGGAATCTAACAATCAACTTTGTGTTATTTCAAGACTCATTTCTCGAAATTTGAGTGTCTTTCTAGTTGTTGGTTTGCGTTTTTTTTGTAGTTTATTTTACTATTTTAGATCAATAATTACATAATTAACTTCTACCTTCACCCTAGACATCAACACTAGGCACTTGTCTTCTTATCTTTGGTGAATTTGTTTTTGTTTAGATTAGGGATGCCCTCCATAGCCTTTAGTAGGAGTTGGCTTGAAGAGTGGGGATTTGTGTCAAGGTGATAGTGAGCACTTAACCTGTGTGGTGCCACCTTAGTTCCTCGAGAGTACCTTGTCGAGACCACTAAATCGGGAAATAACATGATGCTTATATAAATAATAGATATATTATACATTGATCTTCTTAATCTATCTTTTTCAATGTTTCTTATAGTCACACCTGCTAGCTTTTCCATATTTTCATATCAATTATTTCCAAAATTATTTTCATATTAATTATATGATAAAGGACATTGAAATCAAATACCATTCAAACCTTTAACTCAAGATATTGCAACAAAAGTCATACCTATCTCTCTTTCTTTCCAATATTAATAGTTGTTTTCTCCAACATCAATCCTCGTGACTTCATGAAGCCTCAATAAGGACACCACTCATTAAATCAAGAAAATATGTCCAAAATAAAGAATACTTTTACAGACTGAGGAAGTTTTAGATATTGATAACTCTAGAACCCAAGGTTGTACTTGGGATTTTTGGAAATTACCACATCCTTTGGGTTTTTACTTGATTATCTTTAGATTTCGAGTTCATGTGACCTTTTGTTGTGTATTCTTAGGTACCCAGGCCTAGTGTAAGCTGGAAAAGTGGGTTAGATGGTATCCTAGTTTGGATTCTCACCATCTAAGGCTCTACAATTGAAAATATTGGAAAGATGTGACCTTTTGATTCATGATTCCAATGGTATCAACATGTGATTTGGAGTTCATTTCGGTTTTTTTTTTACCTTTAATGATGATCTCAAACTATCTAATTGATTAGTTATTCATTACCTTACTACTATACTCCTTTAGTATGTGTAATGATTTCCCTATAATTCATTTTTTTCAAAATAGTGAGAAAAATATTTTCCATGTAGTATTTATCCACTATACAAACACTGAAATCAACAAACAATACAAAATAATCGAATTTATCCACTATACAAACACTAAAATCAATGCACTATACCAAGATCAATAAAACAAACAACTTAATTGAAAATTATCGACATTATGAAAATTGAAAACTATGCAATATAATGAAATCGATGTATGTGGGATTCCAAGAGATTGCCCATGCTTTAGGCATTAACTTGATCAACTTGGAATTTCAAGTTCATCTGAACTTTTTTTGTGGATTCTTGGCAATACAAGCCTAACAAAAGGTGCAAAAGTGGGAATTACATGACCTTTTAATTCATATTCTCACCATTTGGGCCTTTGCAATTGCAAATGTTGGGATCATGTGACCTTTTGCTTCATGATTCTAGTTCTATTAACTTATGATTTGAAGCTCATGTGAGCTTTTTCCTTTAAGTATTTTTCTATTATTAGGATCTCAAACCATCTAATTGATTAATTATTTGGTGTCTTACTACTAAATTTCTTTATCAAGCATAATGATTCCCTTCAATTCTATCTAATCAATCATTTCATAATAGTGAGAAAATGTTTTTCATGTAGCCTTATCCACTATCAAAACAATGAAATCAATGCATGAAATAAAATAATTAAATTTATCAACTGTATAAACACTAAAATCGATGCACTACACTAAAGAGTAATGCAATAAACAACTTAGTTGAAAATTATCGACTTTACAAAGAGTGAAATCTATGCAATATAATGAAATCAATGTACTTGGGAATCCAAGAAACTACCCCAATATTTGGGTTGTTGACTTGATCAACTTGGAATTTTGAGTTCAAGTGGCCTTTTGTTGCCGATTTGTAGACACCTAGGAGGCTAGGCCCAACAAAAGTTGGAGAAGTGGGACGTGTATGACCTCTTGGTTCAGATTCTTACCATTTGGCCCTTTATTATTGTAGATGTTGGAATCATGTATCATTTCTCTTTGTGATTCTTGTTTTATTAGCTTGTGTTTTGGAGGTCATGTCATCCTTTGCCTTCAATTCTTTTTTTAATCATGATCTCATACCAGGAAATCGATATACTTGGGATTCCGGGACAATACCTTAGTGTTTGGGTTTTGACTTGATCAACTTGAAATTTTGAGTTCAGGTGAGATTTTGTTGTGGATTCTAAAACACCTAAGCCCAACAAAAATGGGAGAAGTAAAACTTATACTACCTCTTGGTTAAGATTCTGACCATTTGACCCTTTATAATTGGAGATGTTGGAACCATGTAACATTTTTTTTATTCTAATTTTATTAGTTTGTGATTTAGAATTCATGTGAATCTTTATCTTTAATTATTTTTTTAAATTAAAATTTAGAAGCACTTAATTTCATACCATTTTTTTTCCAATAATAAATTGTCATTATTTTCCCTCCTTACAATTTTTTAATCATTGATATGATATATATGTAGCCTTTAATCTATGTGTGAATGAATGCCTCTCACATTTGAGAAGTAAAATTATACCTATTTTTGGAACATTTACTCGAAGATTTGTGAGATTTGAGCTCATCTTAGGACTACATGAGCAATTAAAGATGAAGTAAGTAAAGAGCAATTTTCAACATACCATTGGTATCAGTTTCCTTTGTCATTATGAAGTTGCAATTTTTAAATTTTTTTCAAACTATTTGTTAAATTATTATTATATCAAATAATTACTTTGCTATCAAAGATTATTTGTTTTTTTTGGTAAATAAAAGAGGAAAGTATTACCTTAAAAGCATCAAAATAGTACATTGTTCTTTCCTTGCCACATGTTCCGCCATATCAGGGAAATCATAACAGGTGGCGTGTGGAAACACTTGGAAACCATAACTTTATTTTCAGAGTTCAACCTTACAAATGTCATGTTGCATACATAAGACGTGTCTGGTGTCATGCACCAAAGAATGTATCTACCATGGTTGTTGCCATACATCAGAAATTTTAATAAAACCGAAAAAAGCTAGAGCCAATTCCTCATATGAAAAAAGAGAGAGAAGCTAGAAATTTGGCAAACTCAAGCATCCATCAGTGTCGTGGGTGAAGACGAACCTTTGTCTGCAGGTCGAATACCAAGTTTTCTCCAGCACATATGACAAGGCATCGAATAGGAGGTCCATGCATCGATTGAGAGTGCGTTGATTCTGAGTTTGGTCCTCCAGGATTTGCTGCATATCAAAGATCAATTGAAGGTGGTCGTCCAAAAATCGATGAGGATTGGGTAGAGGCTGCTCAATTTTCCCATTCATGTCCACGAGAGGAGTTGTATCCATATCAAAATCCTTCGGTGGAATTTCTTCCATGTCTAGCCCAAGGGTTGTGTTCCTAGCTATCCACTCTGCCAACCAACTGGGGGGAATTTCTTCCTCCACCATGCAACTTCCTTACTCCAGAGGCTGGGCCTGGGGCCTGGTGATGATGCTAGGGTCAAGTGGGGCTTCCAAAGGCTACAACTCAAGAGAAGAAATTTCTTCATCCATGGCCAACTTCCAGAATCATGCATGGTATCAGAAAGGGGTGGAGGCGAGTGTTGGGCATGAGGGGAGGGCGAAGGAGTCTTAGTCCAATTCTAGCCCCTTCTTGGGGAGCTGACGGTCGAAGGGGATGGTTGTGAGGTGTTGAGACAGTTGCAGCATACGATAATGTTGTAGTACAATGTCCCTCTTTTGGGTTTGTCACGCTCTTTGGGCATGGTGGATGGATTGCAGCATAAATTGGGGCAATGAGGCGAAAACCAGGCTAGAGGAGCAACACTGGTGAAATGGAGGCTGAGTGAGGTGACTAACAGAGGTAAGGAGGATACGGGAGAGTGTCCATAGTAGAAAGACGCGGAAAACAGAAAGAACCAGAGAGCCAACTGAATATGGAGAATGACGGAATGCCCACGGGCTCTTACCTTCATAGAGGTTAACAAAATGAGAGTGGGGGGTGCCATGAAGGCCGAAGTGACACTAACCCGAGGTTGAGTACTTGTTTCAGTACTCTAGTGCTAGTTCACATGAGGAGCCATTAACTTCCCAGAGGTGGAACAATGCACTACCATAATTGTTGCGCAAGAGCCCGTTATTCAAATGGTTTGGCGGTTTGGATAACAGCTGAGGTAATAACTTCCCTTACCGCATGCACGCCAACGGTCTCTAACTAGCCAAGTGTCACCCTATCTGAAGAATCAAATATTATTTTGTTATATCAATACATATAATATAATATATAAAAAATAAGTATTATTATTTTTTTAAATAATAATTTAAATTTATTACATTTAATATATAATTATTTTAAACTTTTGTTAAATTATTATTATATCAAATAATTACTTTGTTATCAAAGATTATTTGGTTACAACAATACATATAATATAATATTTAAGAAATAAGTAACTTTTTTTTAAATAATAATTTAAATTTATTACATTAATATATAATTATTTTAAACTTTGTGAAATAAATAAATATGGAAAATTGTAAAAGATTGAAATCTATTTTTTTGGTCTTGACAAATGTTGTTTAACTGATGTTTAGGTATATGGTTTCTTGATTGGCGTTTCAATTTCTAAATTTTGCCGAATTTGTTTTATGGTTGACAATTTTTGAGTAATAATTATTATAAAAATCTTTTTGATTTATTTCAGCATTCCCATTTACCTTTAAGAAGTATACTTATTTCAAAGTTTAAATAAACTAAAACTAATAAATAATTATAATATATACGAATTTTAGGAAGCGAATCAGCCGGATCCCACTTACCCGAAAGCTCGCTTAGAAAAGAATGGTTGTATGAGTGAACCAATTGATTATTGAATGAGCATGATGCGCAAGAGTAATCTCTTCGATCCCCACATTATGCTAGAAATATTGGAAAATTTGGTCAAGCGGTAATATAAAAGTCCTCTTAAATTATTATTATTTAAATTTCTAAATTACTTTTTAATTATTTGGAACACTACCCTATTATAGTTCTTTCGTTTCGTTGTGTTCTATAGTACTCGTCACCGTGACAAGTCTTTCCTTGATCACTAATCAATGTTAACCTTTTGTCTCAATTATATATTTAGAATTTTTTTTTTTTAAGAAAAATGACTCAAATTATATTAATATAATTTTTTTACATCGACAAATCAAGGATACAAGAAAGATTGAACCTATAGACCAGCCATCACTTGTTAAAGACTCTATCTCAACATCTACATGAATCCTCGGATTGAAGAGATTCCAGGGCTTAAATGGAAAAAATCGTTGAACCCAAAACACCATCCTTGGATTTTGGTAGCATGTAGTTTGTCTTTTCGTTGCAACCACTCGATAACCACCTTGGAGTCCCCTAACATCTAAATATGATGAAGATTTGCCATAATGAAAGTTGCCCACGCTCCAACTAGTTCAACCTTCGTATTGGATCCTCCTCCCATAATGAAATTTGCCCACGCTCCAACTAGTTCAACCTTCGTATTGGATCCTCCTCCCATAATGAAAGTTGCCCACGCTCCAACTAGTTCAACCTTCATATTAGATCCTCGAAAATCCACCTAACATCCAGAGCATATAATCTTTTATATCTTTAGAACTTGGTCGGGTTCAATTATATATTGAGAAATTGGCCAGGCTCAAATATGAAAATCTTCTTAAATTATTATTATTTAAATTTCTACATTATTTTTTAATTATTATTATTTAAATTTATACCTAATCAATGTTGACCTCTTGGCTCAATTATATATTTAGAACTTGGACAAGGAAAAACAACAAATAGCAATTAAAAAATAATGTTTGATTAAGAAGTTGTCATTTTTATTAATTACGCCAAAAGGCGTACACCTATTGACAATGGGCACAATTAATGATCTTTTAATCTTAAATTCTAATCTGATGGCTAAGCATTGAAGCTGCTGGCATATTCTTAGTCGTCCTCCAAAATCAATGCATCAGATTTATTGTTCATAACTTCCTTGCATTTATGAAGGCATTCGTTAACATGTTTAATTTTTTACATTTACCTAATCACATTATAAATTTACTGTAAAAATGCATAATTGCCACGTTCAAATGATTAAGAAGGATTAAAATATATGCAGGCCACGTTTATATCATTAAAAAATACTCTGCACACATTTCATTTTGGCGGCACTCATTCATTTTTTATATCTGAAAGGTCGTTTGATGCCACGACCTGCACAGATGTTTAATATTCACATGTCATTATCCAGAACGCACTCAAATCATACCATACCTTCGGCGCGCATGGGGTAATTTATGTCGTGTTGTTTATGCGCACTTTGTGTTGGAGTCGGCTCAGTCACGGCTCTTGTTCTGAATGGAACCCTTTCGACATTCTCGAGTCGCAAGTCGACTGTGCTAGTACGTTTAAACCAAAGTTCAAATTGTTTATAAATTAATATTTATAGATGTTACGATTTTAATAGTTAAATATTAAATAAATAATTTGAAATTTAATATATTTGTAATTTTTGTGAAATGATTAATGTAAAAGAAAAGTAACATACTTTTTAAAACCAAGTTTATATAAGAATCTAATGTAATACTCAAGTAGTATAAGTTGGTGATCATTTAATATTTTAATTACAAAATAAAGTATATTTACAACTTGGTATCAACAAGAGATGCATGGCAGCGTAGTCCTTTCCAGGTAAGATCATGCATCCTCTGTCTCTGTACACATGCGGTACATATATCTAATAGATATCGCAGAAGATGCAAAGTGTAACGAAATGCGTGTCAGTGTCAGTGAAAGCGACGTTCTTTATATGCCAACACCAGAGCTATTTCAATGCCAACTAACCAACTAGTGGCCACGAATAGAGTCTGTAATCTCTTCTTGGCACAACCCAAGGTGCTCGTATGGGGAAAACATGGATGTACACCCTGGTTGTTTGGCCACGTCACAACTAGCATGGTAAAATGGTCGGCAAAGTCTATGGTATTCCCGTGCAGAGTACCCAAGGTTCGAGAGCGCATTAATAAACAAAGCCTACTCATGCACCCCAAGACCCAATGCCAATAATATTAAAGACCAAATTAAATGCTCGCCCACACCTCTGCAATAAGGGGTTCAAGTTCTTCACCAATCATAATTTTAAAAAATGGTTTAATTTAAAACAAAAAAAAATCATTAANTGTTATACTTTGGAAAATTGTTTAAATTTATAGTCAAACTGCTTAATCAATGAAATTAATGTCAAATCAATAGAAAACTCATTGTTATATTCCTGTTTTGTTAGAGACTAATAATAATATACAAAATGCATAACAATTACATTCTTTTAAGGCGTGTTTGTCTAAGCATTTTTATAATGTAGTTTATTTTTAACTAAAATTGAAATTAATCTACTCTATCAAATTATATATACATTTTTCATAGGTAAACAATATTTTGGTTTAATTATATTCTAATTACAATTATAATAATAACTAATTACGCCGAAAGGCGTATACCTATCGGAGATGGGCACAATTAATGATCTTTTAATCTTAAATTCTAATCTAATAGTTATGCATTGAAGATGTTGGTATATTCTTAGTCGTCCTCCCAAATCAATGGATCAGATTTATTGTTGATAACTTCTTTGCATTTATAAATGCATCCGTTACCTGTTTACTTTTTAACATTTACCTAATCATATTAAGAAATTACTGTAACATCATATGATTGCCACGTTTAAATGATTAACTTTTGGAATTCTTCAGAGTTTAATTATCTAGCTCAGTTAGAATTTCATTATCTAGCTGAGTTTTATTTTAAAATGAGAATTTTTTTATCGACAGTAACTCTTTCCACGTTCACCAACTGTGAGTTAGCAGCTGTACTAGTTTATATATTTTTAATACACACAACTATATTAATAACTAACTTAATAATTAGAATATCATTGACATAACAAACAAAATCATATTAATAACTAACTTAATATTTTTATTTTTAGAATATTATTAACATAATGATTAACAATAATTTTTTGCATATAAATAATTAAAAAATTTTATTTTAAATCTAACCAAGGTTAAAACAATATTTCTTTCCAATTCAAAATTAAAATATTTATTAATTTTATGAAATGAAAATTTGCATTTCTTACCTCCACTGGATTGATAAAATTTATTACCATTAACCCAGTAAAAAAATATCCGAACCCCACCAGACATCTATTTTAGTATCTCGTTTGCTTGGAAATTGCTATTTTACTCGAATATTTCCACCGCATTTTCATTTAATATTTATGCTTTAAAACCATTTATACGATTGCGTTGGTACCTGCAGCCCACGGCATTCGCCTGCTAATGGTTATACTGCAACAGGCAGTAGCCAGTGGTCTGGAACCGACATTGAATAGCTTTACCTGTTCAAGCCGGTGGGAGAGATTGGTTCTTCGTGTCCAGAAAGCTTTACATGGTCTCTATGCCTAGATAAGAAACCCTCATCTGTATCCGTTTGAATTTGCCTACGGCTCATGGAATTCGGGCTTCCGATCGCTTGGAAGATTCCTCGAGCGTTTAGATGAGGAGAAGCTCTGCATTTCGATACTTTTTTTCGATAATTTGGTGCACTACGTCGGTTCTTACGATGAATTTGATGTATTTCATGGAGAATTAAGTGCATAGTTTTGATGGTTGTCTTTGTTTTTTTATAATCATAAAATAATCATGGACTAATAAGATGTGTAAAATAAAATAATCATAATAAATTAAAATTGAACAAAAGTTAACATTATAATGCAAGAGTGAAAAAATCAGTCTCGATCTACTCTCAAAATTCTTAATTCGGGCTCAAATTTCCTTTATTACAGAGTATCATATTACTCCGTTATGGGGCAGTCTACTAGCGCTCAAAACCATGTGATAAGTGTCCATAATACCTCGAGTTATGACAAAGCGCTGGCACGTTGGGGTCGACTTCCATAGACCATCGAACTCCTCTTTCTTCCTTTGTATCATAATTTTCTATTGGACTTCTCTTCGTGTGGCGCTTCGACCCTTTCGACTCCGATGGATAGGACCCACTTTGAACAATTCGTTGTGTTATAAGGCTGCCACATGCCTCTTTTCCTGAATTGTTGATCTGGCTCACTCCTTGTCGTTGATCTAACCTTTTAATGGTTGGATTTTCTCTTGCCACTCGACTACACGATAACAATTCTTTTGTTATAGGCCACAATCCAACAGTACCTGTGCAACGGTCCTACGATCTAACGATCAACATTTTTCCTCAGACTATAACCAATACTTAAAGCATCAGACTCCCTCTTTCAGAGTTTAGTTGAGCTGCAACACTCTGAAGGGCTTGGGCTCCGATAATCCAAACTCTGATGATGTTGTACTCGACAATTCTACACCATCAATCTCCCATGATCAATGGTTACAAACCACTTACCTTCATTCCCCTTTTAACTTAACCTTATGGATCACTCACCACATGTCTCCTCCAGGATGTTCCATCTAAGTTACTCCGAAATGATCCTCACTGTCAATCAGAGCCTTACTTCCACGGAGCTTTTCGAATGTCGATGAATCTGATAGTCACCTCATTCCAATAAGGTGTCACCATGTGCCCCTCTCGTAGTCGTTGATATAATCACCCCAAACAGATCTCCATCGTTGATCGATGTCTATCATCCATTGTGCCCTTCCGACCGTGTATCACTCTGATGATCGTCGAAACTCCTCTCTACCATTGGTTCAGTGCGATTAATGGTCACAATCTCTTCTGGGTTTCGTGACTTAAAACAGTCGGAAAACAATTGTTATTCTCAGTCGTCGATCCTTCAAGTGATCAATGGTGTTGATTTAATTCGATGGTATGGATCTTGAGACAATCTATGACCACGATTAATTATTTGACTTGATCTGATGGCCATTGTTTCTCGACGTCTGCAAATGGAATTGAACTCTATTCATTGAAAGTATTCATTGTGAGAGCATTGGCGCGCCTATAACACTGCCTAGCAAGCGCTCGTGACCTGAAACTCACTCAATCACACCTTCTGGTTCTTAGAAAATATCAAGGCTCCTCAGTACTTCGGTCTGCTTGTCCTTACATGCCAAAAAATGTGTCCAAAGGTTCTAGCGTTCATAAGAAACCTGCACACAATTCGCTTTGGCTCACCTGCGACACCTACACAACCTTCTGTGATACCACTTGTTAGGCAGCGAAAGTATAACAAAGCATAACAAACCAGAGCATATGCAAGCAAGAGTAAACATGCATAAAACCGAGAACAATGATTTATGTAGAAACTCAATGCGGGAAAAAACCACGAGCAATGATATTCGATATTCTTATTATTCAAAGGAGAATTACAATAGCCAACCTCAGGCATACAATCATCATCTGCTCACACACACTTTTCTCTCTACTCACATTGCACTTTCACCTCTATGGGTATTGCCAACATAAATGGGTGAATCAAAGCTAGTTATAGAGTTTTATTAATTCAATATAGATCTATAACCGGAAAAAATCAAATTTCTTAAAATATAAATTTTTTAATTGTTATTTTTTAATTAAACCAATTTTATTTATTATTTCATCTTATATTTTTATTTTTCACAATTTTTTTATTTTTTATTTTTAATTTAATAGAGTTTTTTTTATCATTGATTGATTTTCGATTCGCTAGTGATTATGACCCCACTTAAAATGTATATTAATCAATAAACAAGTCATTAGAAATGCATTGTCTCAATAAATAAATAAATATATATATATATATATATATATATATATATATATATATATATATATATATATATAAACTTGGTGAAGAGGGGCTTTTATATCAGGTTGTAACAAAGAAATCAACTTTAATCATAAATTTAAAAATATTTTTAGTATTTTTATAATAAAAAATCTTATAAGTTATATGGACATTTTCTAAGGATTATAACGTATAAATATTTGTTTAATTAATTTGAACATCACTCTTATTTTTATAATAATTATTTTTTATATGTTAAATTATTAAATAATAATTAATTATTATTGAATTAAGTAATATTAAATAATAATTAATTAACATCACTCTTATTTTTATAATAATTATTTTTTAAATGTTAAATTATTAAATAATAATTAATTATTATTGAATTAAGTAATATTAAATGAATATTATTAATTTTTATTTATTTTAATTTTGGATTTATTAAGTTTTGAAAAGAATCAAATTTTTTAAGTTGTAATTTTTTTTTTAAATGTAAAATTTCTTCTATGTTTGATAGATTCAGAGTTGAGATGGATCTAAGCTAGTTACAATCGAGAAGATTTGTGCCAAAATTTAGATGATCATCCTTATATATATGTTACTATATGGTTTAGATGAATTTCAATATTTGAAATTTATTGATGATGATGATTAACATCCACTAGGACCAGAATTGGTCTATCAAACATCCAGAATTGGTGTCAATTTTAAGGCATGCAAATATATTTTTGACCCTTAGTGTATTTTGGGGGAGTCACTCCTTTTTCCTTGATCATTTCGACTATTTGAACGACTGACTGCCATTATATAAACCTGGGCTTGGGAAAAATCATTTTGTTGTTGAAGAGGTGGGTTTTCAGGCCTGTAAGAATTCTCTCTAGGTGACATTTTTTTTTTCGAAGAGGCAGGTTTTCAAGCCCGTAATCATTTCTCTCCAGGTGAGATATTTGTTGTCGAAGAGGTAGGTTTTCAGCCCTGTAAGCGTTCTCTACAGGTGAGATATTTTCTGGGAATTGTTCCCTAGTGCATTGGGCCTTAGTTTCAGGGATCTAAGGCCTCATGTCTGGCCTGTTGTTCAAGCCTTGGAAGGTAAGTGGGGCATTCGAGGGAATTTTGAAAAGAGAAGGGGCAAACTTCCTGGGGTGGGACATACATGTGGGGAATGAGAGACCCTAGGCTAGTGGCAGCAGTTGGCACCTTGGACTGAGAAATTTCGTTGATTATCACACCTTAGCCTGGCATTATGAATCATTTTTCCTTGGTGGAGTTTAATCTCCAACTCGAGGGTGACCTATTGCTAAACGTTTATGAGCAATAAAGTCTATGGCTAGGAGGAACGTCTGCGTTCTGCATGCAGTTGGTGAATTTTCATAAAATAAAAGTGTCCTTTATGTGCTTGTCTGATTCACTGTGTGCTTAATTATCTATGTCTGATATGGATTTAATTCTTGTATGATGTTGCATCTCATTAATTGTTGTTATTTTGTATAATGTTGCTTGCACACATAAGTGTGGTGTTGAAATTCAGTATTGTAGTTGTACATGCTCAGTATGACAATTTTTATTAGTTATTCATGTTAAGTTAATCTTATAATAATGGTCATGAGTCTTCGAGGTGAAGTTAGAATGGTCATGCACATAGGGGAATACTTCGTGCTCATAATAGGCTGGATTCACTTGTGTGCACAAGGAAGCAGTTTGCACGCACAAGGAGAAAATAATTTGTGTATGATGCTAGAATGGTTGCACGGATTACACTCACAATAATGTTGTGTGCACAACATGTTTGTGCACATAGTTTTATTATGTTACTTCCATTGTTATAAGTTGTGGCATAAGAGGAAAGTTTGTGTGGCATGACCTAGTTTGGGGGGTAGAGCACATTACTTCAAGTATTTTGCAGAGACCAATGTTATAGAGTAGAATTTGTGCACTATATTTTGGAGTAGTGTTTCTCAGTAGTAAGTTGGGGATGTTGCATTTGTGGTATCAGAGTGTGATAACTAGCTAGGAGGTTGGGGACGTTATAGATTGGTATTAGAACATTTTGTAAGTGTTGGTAGCACGGAACATTACAAGGTGGTAAAGGTACCCAACTAGAGGTTGGGTACATTACAAGGCTCAAGCAAGGAAGTAGTGATTTGATATATGGATTGTGGAGGCGACTTGCCAAAATTGTGACAAGGGGAAGGACATTGTTTATAATTGAAGGACTTCAGCTAAGTGAGATGAACAGGTTGAGATTGCATTGAGCGACTCAACAAGAACAATAATGGTTGGACATGATTACGATGAGGTAGATAGAAAAGAGTTTGTTAGATGTGGAGACGTGCATTCTCTAGCAATGAGTGTGACAGTTGGACTGATCACCCAACCAATTCGAAACTTGAGAGGATCCAATGTACATAACACAAAAATGATAGAGTCAAATTATCGAAGCCATCATGGGTCAAGAGCATCTAGCACATGAGCATATAGCACTTAGGCACACTTTTAAGAACTTCTTAAGGAGAGTTTTCCTTCACGATGGCAGTTGAGGAGACAACAATCATTGAGTGGTGATGAGATCCAGAGATGGGCTAGAGGCACCAAGGAGATCGATGAATGTTTTGAGCCTTGAGGATGAAAACAACTTGGAGTGGGGGAGGATGTAAGGTCTACCCTGACACCCACCGAGCGTGCACACTCCTTGGGCAAATTCGTTGATGGAACGAACAAAAAGAAAAAGGAATAAGTGATTTTTTGGATGAAAAAAGATGTTTGGGTGTGAATAGGATCACCTTGGGTACACGATGGTGACATGCGGCACCAAGGGTGCACACACCTTACTTTCCTTAGAATGATTGACAAGTACTTGGGTTGCATTTGGGAAATGGAAGGGAAACTTGGGAGCATTCCCAAGGAGTGGACCCATCTACCCTTGACAACATGGGCACACTGGAGAGGTTGGATGACCCCATAAACACACCCCACAAGGATTCACGATGATCGACACGAGAGAACACACAAGGCAAGGGTTGTGTGCCCAAGTATGGGGCACATTGGTTCAAGAAACATGATGGTTGATGGGCGCGTTGATTCAATAAACATTGTGGTTGATGGGAGTGTGGGACTGGATAGGCACACCAGGTCCACAGAGGGGGAATGATGATTTTTTTGAGTGTGGGTTCACAAAGGGGAGCGACACACCCAAAAGACATAACATTTTGAAAAAGTGACCCTTGGAGTTCCTGTAAAAGAAAGGGCACACAACCAAAGGAAGACATAGAAGATTGTCAAGGATTTGGAGAGAACAAGTTTGAGGAAATTCTGAGGCAATGAACCGGGGTCGAGTTTCCAAGATGGAAGATAAGTAGCCAAGATTGGGATGCTCTAGGAGGTTTTGGGGAAGTTTGGAAATGCAGGTTTGTGGAGGAATGCATGAGAAAAAACAAAAATCTAAGTTAGCTTGGGGAAAGTCCATGGAAATGAAGGGACAACAAGTTTGCAGTCATGGGCACATCTGAGGTGCACTGCAAGAGGTTGTGGAGATGGTTGCGACATAAATTATTGGTGTGACAATTTTTTTTATGAGTGTCTTGGTGAGGTGCAATAAGTCGTGTGACTCTGTTGAATTTGTAAACCGATCCGATAGTGCTCATATTGTAAATTGTTTCGCAATAATAAAGAGTTAGTCAAGTATTAGGCATGGCTCATGTCACCCACACTATTCTTGTGTTTGTATTTCATTTGTTCCATAGTTGTTCTCTTGGTTTCTCATGTCAATAAATGTATGTTTATATATGATTGGGTGTTAACCTGTTAACAATTGTCTAAGTATACAAGAGTTTCACTAGAGTAGGAGTGTGACTCGTTAGTATCCTAGAACGGAGTATGGGTATGCTCTAAGTGAAGAGGCATAGTTTGGACGAAGTATTCCTGGTGTGCCAAGCAACCAAGTAAGAAAATTTGTAGTGGCACACACCCTCATGAGGTGAAAGATCGTGAGATCTGAACAAGCGTCCTTTGGGCTCGTGACACTATCTATTTAGAGTACTAACTTTATTTAGAGACTATGTAACCCTTGTTGTTATTCACTCTATTAATAAGAAATATTACATAGACAAATATCCATGGATCTTGTGGAGTTTATTTTGTACCAGTCATTTAGGGTGCTAGTTTTTTTAGAGCCTATGTAACCCTTGTTATTTTTCGTTATGTTAATCACAAATATTATAAGGATGGAAATGAGTCTTCTAATTATGTCAATAAGTATAGGTCTTAATTCAATGTTATAGTATTGAAGTGTTTTATTATGTTAAAGGATTATTAATTGCTCATTTTATTTTCAGTACTCATCACAAGGTATTGAGTTATTTATTTCACTTTTTTATTCATGAAGGATTATATCAATGTCTCTCAGAGGATGGAGAAAATCTTAAGAGACAAACCTTGAAAGTGACTATGACAAGTGCACTTGAAATGGATCATGAAAAAATTGTACATGATATGCTAGTATGGATATACTTGGACATTTATATACATTATAACTTTTAATATAAATAGAAATTAGGTGAGGGAAAGATTTATATTTAGGTTCTACACAATATTACAATTGTTAGAGTGAGTGTATCACAATTTCTCATCTCTAGCAAAGTCTTAGTTATATATTTTTCGAAGATGGTTGAAGTGCTCATTGGTGAGAATTCAATACACCTAATTTACCTAATTTTGGCATTTTCAAGACTATATTGTTAATATGTGGTTCAACTCATGTGGATTGGTGAAAATTTATCAACAACTTAGATCCATCAAGTAGCTCTAGATTTATTAGTGAAATGATCAAATCCCTGGAAGTGAAAACATTTCTTCAAGTTTAACACTTTAAAATTGGAGTGGTTTGATCCCTCTCATCATAAGTTTGGAGCTAAGATAGATTTAGACTAATTGTATTGAATTGATTTATTTCTTGTTTGTTATTATTATTTATGTGCAATTTATTTATTTTTATTACTACTTGTTATTTAAATAAAATAAAATTATTGTATTCTCATTAGTCTACTAAACAACAACTTGTACTTATGAACCATACTTATTCAATTTCTTAACAATTTGTTCAAATTTTACTAATTTTTTATTTAATATTATTGTTAAGATACAACTATGAATGTCTCTATATTTCACTTTCTTGATTAGTTTTGAACTTGATATCATGAGGAAGGAATTTTTCAATTTAATCATGTAAATCTTATTATAAGTGGAAATTGTGAGTATTAATTGGTGGCTTTCATTCATCATTGTGTGATTTCTATCAAAATCCAAATAATTCCCAAATATGAAAGGAATTAACACGAAGTATACAAATTGATATGCTCAAACATTCCACCCAACTACGCAATATTTATAACCAGCTACATACATGTAAAGTGCACTATTTAATATATGTGTAAATTAGATAATAGGAGCCAATTTACTGATATAGTGAACATCAACAATCATGAAATTAACAGAAGGGACTACTGCAACACAAACGAACATGCACAATCATGAAATTAAATCTTGGGTCTAGTATCCCACACAACTATCACACACAGGAACATGTGAAAAGGGGGATTACATGCAAGATAGAAACAATGGAACACATGAAAAGGGGCTTACATGCAAAGTATATTGTATATTTTATATATTTTTAAAGTGTTATATATCAGTTGTATATTGTATATTTTATATATTTTTAAAGTGTTATATATCAATTTTATTTGATTACAAAGGAATTATGCATCTCCCTAACAACGAACTATAAAAAAACGCATTAATTTTATATATGTTAATGTTTATAATTTTTTTGCAACTAATAGATTATAATCTTCCATTGATTTCACAATTTCATAATGTATCTATTATATATTGTATTTTTTTTAAAGTTTTATGTATCAGTTTCATTTGATCATAGAAGAAACTATGCATCTCCATTTGATCATAGAAATAATTATGCATCTCCCTCAAAGAAAGTTTTAAGCACAATAAATAGCCTAAAATTAAGATTTTCTACCAAAAATTTTAAATCTATTTGTATAACATCTAAAATTTATAATTGTGCCCCCGGATGGGGTGACACGTGCTCAGCAGAGGACACGCGGGAGGTTGTCGGGACGCACATTTACGGCATCAACTGACGCGATCCCTCCGATTATTAATTGAACCATGGCCTGCACCCGCCACCTTAAATGGATGAGCCCTCTCGCTCGCGAGAGAGGTACCAGTTGACAGCGTACTAACAACATAGCGTTAATGGCAATCACGGGCATAGCAATATGGTGTTTTATCGTGGCAATGGACAGGGTAGAGCTGCATTGGCCCTTCATTCTGTTCGAGCGGCATTTCTGACCTCCATCAAGGACTGAGAAAGGAGTGGCCGAGCTGCAACTCCAACCTCCACCTATTCGCACACCTCCAGGGGCCTCCACCATGCCCAGGCTCAGAGGCAAGTCGTGTAGGGGGGCAGCCTGGTACAGGGCTGAATCCCGGTGCAAGCGTATACAGAAATTCGAGCAAGCTCTTGCAATGGCCTCCTCCCGACGTAAGCGAAGTCCTTGGTCACCTCCCATGGCAATTGTCAAATAAATTATCCTAGAGGAGGCTATGCAGAGCCACCCTCCCATTGCACAAGTAGAGGAACACAGGCCACCGCACGAAGCCAACCTAGGGAGACACAGCGCCGCTAGCGAGGAGGACCTCTTCCCACCCTGCATTATGGAGGAGGAAGCCCCTCCCGGCAACGCCACAGGGATGGAGGAGGCCGAATGGAAACCAACTCGACCAGCGGGAGACCCCAGCGCAGGTACAGCGAAGAACTTTGGCACGCGGACTTCTGGAGACAATGGAGGAATGGACCAGCCCACCTTCTCGGAACTCTCGCACCTACCACTCATTTTCGAGCTCTGAAGCCTGCTGGACGACTTAGCTTTTC
>JASDQU010710328.1:0-16646 GCA_032191745.1 Picea mariana
TATGTGGGAATCCTAGGATTTGATTTAGATTAAGATATCATCAAATAATGTCGCCACAAAACTACATATAAATGGTTGATTTTTTTTTTTTCATTTTTCTTTGGAATGTGGATGGAGCATTGCAAAGGCTAAAGGGAATCACCAAAAATTCATAATGACCCTCATGTGTGCGGAAGGTTGTATTTGGGGTGTCTTCCTCTTTCATATTTATTTGGTGTTAGTTGGAACATGGGTAAAGTTTGGTGAAAAACTCAGCTCCATGAAGTTCATCCAAGAGATCATTAATAACTAGGATGAGGAATTTGTCTTTGATGGTTAACATATTGAGAACCCTAAAATAAGGACACATGCACCGATTACCTTCCTTATTTAATACCATGACCATTATTGATGAGTAGGGACTAGTATTGGAATGTATGGATCCAACCTTTAACAGTTACTGAATAATGTTTTTGATTTCATTCCCCTATGCAAATAGGTTCCTCTAAGGATGCACATTGGTTGGTATGATACCAAGAATCAGTGGAATACCGTGGTCATGATCCCATCATGAAGTTGGTAAACCATAGGAAACTTCAAATACTTGTTGATGTTTAGAGAGGACCAACTGCAAATCAGGGTGAATCTTGTGTGGTGGGGAGTCCACAACTTGTATGACATTGAATTGTGAAATCATGCTTGATTAGTCTTTCTTCAATAACTTCTGCATGTGATGAGTGGTGATCATTTCAAGGGAACTATATGTAACCTCATTGAGGTTATGTTTGTTCCCTTCCTTAGTGAATATTATGTATAAATCCTTTAAATCCATGGTGACAAGTCCCAAAGTGTGTATCCAATCTACCCCAAGATCTACATTGCAACCACCCATTTCAATAGCAAACTTGTGGGTTTTGAGATGATGCTCACCCATTTGAATTTTCACATTTTTGCATCGACCACCACATTTCGTCATACCATTGCTAGAAATAATAATTTGACAATTAGGTACAGGATGGGCAAAACAATTGGTGTCCTCAACCAATCTCCTATGAATAAAATTGTGGGTGCTACCACTGTTAATCAGTACAATCAATTTGTGGTGCCCAATATAACCAATCAACTTCAATGTTTGGGGTCTTAAGAAACTGGATAAGGAATTGAGAGAAATTTATGGTTCCTCGCAAGGATCTTGAAATTTTTTTTCCTCATCCATGGGAAGGGTGACATCGTCCAAATATGGTTTAGGAGTGTCTTCAACAAATATGTCTTTGGAGTGTTCTTGTGGGAATAAATCCATTTAAAATAATTTATATTATTTACATTTGTACCCTTTAAAATATCGCTCATCACACTTATAATAAAGGTGGAGGCATTAGCATTTTTCCATCTCTTCATGAGGTAACTTGTGGGTTCTCATTGGCTGAGGACTCGGGGATAGTCACCGCAGGGGGCTAGCACAAGTAGTGAATAAATGTTGTTTGGTTTGGGATTTGATTAGGATATAAACTTCTTTAGCTCATTCACAAGCTTCTGACCATGATTTTGGGTGTTTCATCGTGACATGTGCTCTAATTACCTTCATAATACCATTAATGAAATATTCTTTGAAAAATGAATCGAATAGGCCCTATAAGTGGATTGTTGATTTCTCAAAGGTGGAAATATCGTACAAAATTGTTCCTATTTAACGGAATTTTGTTAGTCATCCCAAATAGTGAGTGTCACATTCAAAATGAGCATAAATGGCCTACACAAATTGGGTCTAAGAAATGTAGCCTCCATAAGATTTCTTATACCATTCCCACCACTTCCAACGTTCTAAATCAAAATATATTACCCCCACTTTGAGTTTTTCTATGTCATTAGTAATGCCATGTTGAGAGAAATAATGTTCCATTTTGTTAACCCACCTCGAAGGATCAAAACCATAAAATGTGTTCATGTCACCCTTTGGAAAGAGATGCCACAAATTGTAATCCTAAAAGTGTGAGTGAGGATTATTTGGAAAGAGCATGTAAGTGGCTTAAACTTTGTTTGGGATTCGTCTTTGGTTGGTGTTGAGTTTCGTATTTGACACATTCTTGTATACCTTTCTACCTCATTGTTCCATCGTTCCACCATTCCTATCATCGTAATATTCCTCATTTCACCATTGAAGCATCCCAAAGTCACCCCTTGTCAATATTATGTGAAATTTGTTATTTCTAATGAATTTATGAATTGGATGATGTGTTTTTATGAATTACTGCACCACAATTCAGTTCCGGTACCCGACCTCATAGTTTAGCATACATGCATATCTTGAGCAAAGAATCCAAGACATGGGATTTGTCACTAAGAACCTCAATATGGTTTTATGCTCTTCAATTCATACCTAGGTCGAAGGTAGCCATCTCTAGTGTGTGGTCAAAAACCTGGTCAAATTTAGCAGTAGTTTTGAGGAAACGATCTTCAGACATGATTTATGAATTGATAAAGGAGAATCTCAAAAATTGGAGACATGAGTTTTGTGCAAAACAATCCCATTTAGGTGGCACGCGAGCACATTTCTCAAAAAATGAAAGATATGGGAGATATGGGCAATTTTCTAAAACAAATTTTCCCAAATCTATTGTTGGGGCTGGTTTGAGGATCCATAGGTTTTGGATATCCATGATCCCATTTGTAATATATAAATATCAGTCCTGAGAACCTTCAGAACAACATTGGAAATGATATCAAATTGTTGTACACATGTATTGTTGATCATAGATTAATACAAATCTGGTTACTCTCCATTACATGTGTTGAGTGTTTTAGTTATCTAAGTTTAGTTTTATAGTTTTTCTCCAGCAACGTTCACTGAGCCATGAGGGCCCCCTAAGTGAGGAGTGCATTGCTTCTATTGTAGTTAGTGTTATTTCAATTTATCAACGATGTGATTAATTTATGTTCTTTCAATTCTTTTATTTCATTTGTGATTTTTGTTTACAACACATAGGAATACTAATACACATAAATTGTTGATTGAATAAAGATTGTTTTACTTCAGTTACAAAAACCTTTATTAAGAAAAATGATTGAAAAGTTGTAATTGTCTTGCAGCTAAAAATCTAGTAGGTTAATGATTTCAAGTGTTTAGAATTATTCCTTTGATTTTTCATTAAATATGTTTCTTTAAATTTACATTTACTCTATTTTATGTAGCTAAGAAACAACTTTGTTTCTACAACTAAATGGTAACAATTTTGATTTTTCATAGTAATCATTTAGAGATAGATTAGAAGCTAATACATGCACATGTTTTTCATGTACTTCGTCAGTTTACGAACCCTGGGTTGATGATTTAATGTAGTAGAGTTCACCTAATTGAACTGATTGACATTTTTGGCGTTGTTTCTAGGGAAGTGAAAAAAAGTCATTAGTTTTTATTTTTTACCATTTAAATGCATATATGAATGAATGAAAGTGAAGAGATATGGTAAGACGAGAGGTAAGAACCTGCACATTCACTATAAGTACATTTGTAATGAGTCTCTCTTCAACCATTTAAATCATGTTAAGTAGAATGCATGAATAGATGTAGATATCTTAGAGGTAGATTCACTAGCAGTAGGAGTACACCAACCACCAATTCATGGAAAGACTAACTCATGTCAAATGATGACTTGGTTATAGTAGGGTCTTAGTAGCATGAGGTATTCAAGATATAGTGTGTTTCATTTTTTTGTAGATTTCATTCAAAAAGTAGAAAAAATTCAATTATTTTTTAGTGTAGTAAGGGTCGCCATACTCTAATCCATTTGTGATTAGGATCTCCTAACAAACCAAAAGAAATTAAATATGCTTAATAATTTATCAATTAAAGAAGGAAATGTTACTCCAAGAAATCCCTCAAGTCCTGACAATAGTAGGAACCATATATGCATCTCAAGAGGAGCAAATCCTGACAACATTTAGGAACATGCCCACACTTTGGGAAGTTATAGAAGTCCAAAAATTCCATGAGAAACATCAAGAAGAATACCTAGAAGAGATCAAATACCCATGGAAAA
Organism: Picea mariana; assembly: GCA_032191745.1. Classification (NCBI taxonomy): domain Eukaryota; kingdom Viridiplantae; phylum Streptophyta; class Pinopsida; order Pinales; family Pinaceae; genus Picea; species Picea mariana. The sequence goes on from JASDQU010710328.1 coordinate 4,017, forward strand.
CATTTTATGGAGAGAAACCATTAGAACCTGAGATAGAGGAATTTCTACCATGCCTATCATTAGATCATTTATGCATTCAAGAGACTAATCAACAAATAGTAGAAGATTTGCATGGCATGACAAAGGAGAACATACAAAGTGGTGCTAATGAACAAGTGAACCAAGGGAATCATAACTACATTGAATTATGGTTCCCGACAACTATTAGTTCACAACATTCTTTCACTCTTCAACAATTCTTGATATCGTATCAATTAAAGTAGTTGGTTCCTCATATTTTGGTATCTATCGAAGCATATCTTTCAAACTTGAATATGATTTTATTTGTAATATGCACATAGATCCATTTTAAATACTCCTACACTTGAGAAAATGATTTTTTTTTCAAGTACAATAGGATGGTGTAATAAATAAATAAATAAAATAGTAAAGAGAAAACTTATTCCAGTTGTGAAAACTAGTTTACTGACACAATTGAACATGAGTTTTGCTTGGAAACTAGGCAACTGGAGGGGAAAATTCTCAATAAGTTTTGCATGCCAGTTTAATATTGGATCTTCAAATGATTTTTTTTCTATGCTCATACTGGATGATGTGGGATTCCTTAAGGACTTCCTTCTAGTAGGTCTTGTCCCATCGATTTCAACACTCTATCTAGGATCAAGATCATAGATTTTATAGTGCCTTGGAGCTTGCATACATCAATGATAGGTTTCCTTGTTGACAATAGTGGGGCTACATTAATGTCTCCTGACTTTCATATTCTACAGGTGAATTGGCTTCAACACCTCTATTTGTACCTATCGAAATGCACTAAGGTACCTTGACACTCATTGTCATAAATGGTGAGTGATCTCGCATTGGTTAATGACATACATTAATGGTTGGTAATTCAATGATTTCTTTCCATGCTCTATGCCAGCACATCCATTCACATGGAAAGGATTGTACCATGGATTGGGGTTACATATGAATATTATGAGATATACCAGACAACAATTGCAGCGTATTTCTATTCTGGCAGCAATTTCAATTAAAAATCAGCTCTAGAACTTTAGTTTCAACAACACATCTTGTTACAAATCCTATAACAAGTACCAACAACAAGAAGCCATCAGATCAACCATCTAGACATCCAACATGTACATTTGCAACAAATTTTGATTATCAATTCATACATAAGTCGGTACAAGTAAAGTGAGGTAAATAAGTTTTTCAATTTGATTTGTTTTATCAAACATGGGGAGACTTAGGAAACTAGATTGAAGAGATGGAAACCAGATTGGGGTATTAGGTCATATACCTTTCTAGGAAGAGGAAGATTTATTTTATTGAAGGACATACTTTTTTTGTAGTGTGAGTGTTGTGCTTATGCTACTTGGATCACTTTTCTGAACTAGTGAAATGATGATTAGTGAAGCCTTTGTGATTTTTTGTATGAGAAACATAGGGTTGGATTAAAGGATAGGCTTGAGGCTTGACTTGTATTACATGTTAAGGAAGATTCAATTTCCTTAAATAATCTTTAATTTATGATAATTCTCTAAGAATTCACTCTTCAAGTTGTTGCATGTAGGGAATGTGTTTATCTCATGTCCTACGTACAGTACTAGGTTCTTTGTTAGCTTAGATAGGCGGGGAAGGTAAATTTGTATGATAATATTGGCTTGGAGAAAAAATTTGAGTTGTACTGGGAGAAATTGATGTGAATCCTCCATGTTTTATATGGTTCACATAGTAGGAAAGAGGAAGGTTCCCTATGTTGTAATGTTTGGTAGGAATTGTTGTATGAGTACTTGAATAGTTATTGGGTGGCATATTCATATTATTATTTTGAGAAATATTGATTAATATAGATATGTTTTGAGTATAGAAGTGGTTGAACCCAAGATGCAAGCAGCCAGAGAAAAGGGAGCAATAAGAAGGACAAGAAGAGGACTCCATAGTTCAATAAAGGAGCAAGGAGGGAGGATACATGAAACATCCTTTTTCTGAATAGAGGGAAGGGTTAATTTGAACTCCCCATTTTAGTCACAAACATGTGTTGTAGAGGTTAGAGTGAGGCACCATTCTACCGTGGTGAAAAAGGAGAAAGTGGAGTTTTTCGATTGAATTAGGTTAAAATCAAGAAATCCACAAAGAAGGAAGAAAAATATAAGAGGGAAGGACACTATATCATTTAAAGTTTTATCCTTAATTAGTTACATATGGTTTTAGGTTAATTCGGGTACTTTAATTGGGTTTCATAGAAAATAGATGGTAATACAAAATTAGAAAAAGAAACCCAACCACCCTATTGTTAATTTAGCTACCTCCTTTGATGAGGTAATTAACCTAAGTCTTGGAAATGAATGAGAGAAGAAATGTAAATAAATCACTCGGAAGAACATTGTTGTGGGTGTCAATGCTACTTGGGTTGAATATGAGAGTTGTGATAAACCTCCAAGAGAGTGTTCCACCTTCCAAATGAACCTACATATTCAACTCGATCATCTTTCAAAAAATACTTGTATCTGATATTCAATACAATGCAATATATAACACTAGATCTACCACACAAAACAATTTAGCAATGAAGTACAAAATGGTGACATAAAGTTCCCTTAGAAGGGTTGATACCTCCCTTTTCCTAGTTATGTTGGAATCTCCTTTTAGGAAGTGGGGTTGAAACGTTGAAGATGTTGGAGGGGACTAAACCAATGGAGACACCTTATGACCAAAACAACAAGCCTTAAAATTTGGAGCCAAGATAACAACAAGAGTTATCTATAGAGGTTTTGATATGATAGGTGCAAGCATCCCAAGAGCATGGAAGACGAATTAAGAAGCTAGATAATCATTTCAAACCAATTTGGGTGTGTGCCTATAAATCTCTGACTAATACATGCTTGGTGGCCAAATAAATCTCTGACTACAAAATGCACCAAGTTGATGTGGGCAAGCCTATACTCAAGGGAGAATTCGGAAATGATCATTTAACCATGATCCTTCGAGGGAAATCTTGAGGAAGGATTCGAATGAATAATCGACTTGGTCGATGGACAGATGGATCTGGTCGACTCCGACCCCCAAGGGATTGTCTTCTTCTAGAGAAGTGTGGGACTTTGATATTGAGGCGAATATGTTCTCTTCTTCATTTTGAATATGTATTCATTCTATGTCGACCCAATATTCAAAAGTTCCATCATGATCCTTACTGAGTGTGTGGAGGACGCACATGGACATCATCGACCATTCTGTGCTTGTGCTCGGGTCTCCTTCATTGGAAGGAGAAGCATATGTTGCATTGGAAATTTTTCTTAGAATTAAAATATGAAAGGAGATAGAAGCGCTATACCTAATCGATCGACAAAGATATGAAAAAACCCTTTTGATGGTCGATATATTTGTTGATGCAGTTGATGTCGAGCGACAGTTGACCGACTCAGTGTTATCTTCGTCGATGGACTGCTAGTGTAGTTGATGTCGAGTGAGAAGAAAACTGAGTGACATAATGGTCGAGGGAGCCGACTAACATTCAAAACAAAGGTTGAATGATCTGCGTATTGTAATGATACGAGAAAAAAGATAGCATGAAATAGTTATGGTTCATCATGCAGTAGTCATGGTTCATCTAACCATAAAATAAAAAGTCAAATATGATTTCCAAAACCAACCATAGATGTTTTTCACATTTTATTGTGGCATGCGACATGCAAAAGAGCTGGTAATTAAGTCTGATAAAAGGATAAACTATATGAAGTCTGGTTGTTTGGTTGGTTTTGTAAAAAATATTACATAAAATGAATGTATTATTGTTATAGTAAGATTTGCCTCACCATATGCAATTTTTCACAGAGGGTTTTTTCCCATTTCCCTATGCAGATTTGAATCCCCTTTTTAGCAAATCCCGAAGCTAAAAAAATAATTTTTTCACATATACACACCTTGTCTATATTACATAATGTGTATATGTAGGTTGCACCGCTACAACTTGCGTACATCAAGAAATGTGCCCAAAATTAAAAAATGGTGTTGGGTTTCCATGTCACATCACGAGATCTATGATCCTTGACCTTCTATATACTGGAACCATTATGACTCGGCCCTTTAGTTCCACTTGAAGGCTATAAATGGGTCAAATCCGAGCTATGGAAAAGAGGAGAAAGAATTCAACTTTGAGAGCAAAGTTACTTTGGAGAAATTATTCACTTCACATTGAGCCTGCATCCCTTTGTCCTTTAATTCTAAATACATTGTTCAACCCCCAAGCTCTTCCCTTATTCATTAAGAACTCCTCTGTCTCTCTTATATGAGCTTGTCTTTTGTGGAGGATTGAAGTGGTGGAGGCCCAACTGGAAGGAACTTAGTTTCTCAGTTCCGAACTGACACGGAAGTTTGTAACTCATTCACTTCTACTGATTACATCTTAATAGAAATACTATTTTCTCGTCCAATTAATATCTCGCAAATATTTCAATTATTATTCCATGGGCATATTTGTTATGAATGTTGATGGATTATGCTATTGAATGTGCTAACATTATATATTATCACCATATGCTTGCATTGCTTGGTTGTTGAGGAATAGTTGTAGGTAAATTGCTTTAGGTCAAGTGCTCAACGGTGGACTTCATTGAACGTCTTGATGAGGTAGGCTTCTTATCTTGTCTTGTTAGCATATTTGTTATATACCATACTTGAGATTAGAGTTGATTTATGCAATCATTTCCATCTATCATGGTTTACCCCTAGCCATAGAGATATTTTCCTCGTAACAGAATTGGTGACTATACTGGGGATAAAATATTCTTTTTGGGGGTTTGGAGTGTTTTTATCCTTAGATTGCTCTCATTCATATTGATTTTCTTGTCGTTTGATTTCTTGGCAGCCTTTGTTCACTTTGGGCCTAAGTTCTTAGACCTTCTCCTTAACCTAGCTGTGTTTTGACACATATGCACGGGTTTTTTCTTGACAAACACGTAGATACGTGTGTTGTACTTCTGCAAGCTGCGTACATACACGCTTTTCCCTTGAACAGTCACATACATCAACCTTTGTTTCTTGATTTTTGGGTAGGTTTTGATGATTGTTGAGTCTTCTTAGGCCTTTGTGGTGATTGTCGAGTGTCTGTGGAATGACAAGAAACCTGTCTTTGGTTGAATTTTTGGGTGGTGTCTTTCTCATCATATTTTCATTTTGATTGTCCTTGCACCTTGGGATGGGTGTTTTTCTCCTTGATATCGTACTTGGGTTGTCTTTTTTTATACACAGTAGAGTCTTTATATCAAGTTGTTGTTCAGTCCTTGCATTTTCATTCTATTATATTGAAAATACAAAAATATTAGGCATTTTACATTGATTGACATTTTGATCTTTTGAGTCTGTCATTTATCTTAAGGCATGTAAAGAAAGATTTCATTTTATTTAGAATTGCAGAATTGAATTGAAAATTGCATTTTTGAAGCATATCATTCATTGTAAATTGAAACTAGGACTTTGCATAGTTTTCATATTCATTTATTTTACTCGCTGAGTCATAACATCACTAGTTTCACGACCACACCTTTTGAATAAGCATGGCCACTAAAATCAATGCTATAATTTAAAATTGATTAGTAACGATTTTATTTTCTAGGGTGCAGAAACCAACTTAGGATTTAGAGCCTTGGAATATGATTTTTTGAGTAAACTTCTCCAAGGCTATTAAATCAACATATGTGTCTGACTAAGGGAGTGAAGAAATCCATTGTATAATCGTTAAGATCAGGAGGCTCCACTTACACTGGAGTTAAGCATGAGGTCATGTGAGGTCGGTTGAAGGGATATCCCCCCGATACCGTCTTAGCGTCAGAGATATTTCTAGGGATCTATTCGTATCTGGGGATCTTGCTAGTGCCCTTACGTCCATGAGAGGCAGTGCTTTCAAGGTTTAGGGCTTTGCAAACCTACCCACATGGTGGACCTGAATTACAATTGTTCGCCTGTGCATCGGTTATACCATGGTTGATTAGTTTTTTGACTTAGGTCCCACATAGGTTACTTGCAGAGGCTATTTTGCAGGTACCCTGGGTCAGATAAGGGTTGGAAAACACACAACCTTTATGCAGGATTACCTCTCTAGGGAGATCTGATCGACCGGTTTTTAAGCCCATGAGGGACCTTATAACTGATTTTGTTTCCTCCAATCTTTAGCAGTAGAGTCTCAGGCCCCTCTTGGGAGAGGCATACTTACTTTATAGAGGGAGGTCCATTCAACCACTTTATCTTGTTTGTGTGCATATTGTTCGTTTGATTATTTTTGGTGTGCTCTTTGATTACTAGTTGGGCTTAGGATTTTTTTTTTATATATATTGAATCTTGAGTCATCGTGGAGCTAGACCAGCTTCCTTATAGGTCTCGCCGATTGTTACAACTACCACCGAGTTTTGGTTCTTTTCCTTCTAAAAGGCGTAGAGTTATTAAACATGGTACACACACCTCCACTTATCATACTTGTGATTCTATAAGGATCTGTACTAAACCAAGTCATCAAGATACCAGGAGCCCTTCGATTCCCACTCCTACTATATTAAATGGTACCCCTTTGACTTATTCAACCACAATGGTTGTAGTGTCAGGGGCACCCATCATCACCGTTTCCCGTCCTATAGTGAACACTCAACCTATTTCCATGAACCCGTTTGGGTTTCTTGGTCATTCACCAGGCTATAATGTTTAGTCCATCCCTGTGGCCTCTAGTCCATTTTCCTATGGTATGTCGAATTTTACTTCGTAGTTTTCAAACTCCATTCCAGTAGCTGGCCCTAATGCTAGCATTGGACTTGGGGGCAAAACTCGTCCTTATACTCCTTTCTCGTTTGGTGGCAATTAGGTCCCTCAAACGATTCCTATCATGGGAGACATTCCTTATTTTAACCTCGGGTCTTATATTGTTACTTCTGGATGGAGTAACCAACCTGGAGGATAAGCTATTGCTTATGGTTCATCCTTTACACCCACCTCCTCTATGCCTATTCTAACCAACACGTTTGGTGTGACGAATCCACCTTTATCCTCAGGATTCACACCCAGAGGAGGTCATTTTCACACCTTGGGCAACCCCCAACCTGGGGCCACTCCTGTTGGGGGAAGTTTTTATATCCCTCATCAGAAAATTCCTACTGGAATGATGCCCAACCAACCCCCTATGAATCATCCTGGAGGGCGGTCTTACAATCCTAGACAGGGCCATGGTGCTTACCAGAACCCTGGATGGGTTGCAATTTCATAACCACAATATTTCCAGGGAGATTGGGGCCAGATGTCACAACCCTGTCTCCCTTTTTTGGCCATGCTCAATCTGCCAGACTTATCTAAGTTGATGAACGACCATGTGTGTCATGATCCTACATGGCCCCCTGTCCCCACCAAGCTTCCTTTGGATATTTCGAAATTCAAAGGAAAGAATGGCGAGGATCCTGGTGATCATGTTACCACCTTTCACCTATGGTGCTCTTTGAATTCCCTTAACGATTATTCCATTTTGTTAAGATTGTTTCAATGCACCCTCACAGGGGTTTCCGTGAAATCGAGCTACCTAGGGGGGCATACAGGACCTTTATTCAGATGGTTTTAGTCTTCATTAACCACTTCCAATTGTCGATTCGTTACGATGTTGGCCTAGAACTTCTGTCGACCTTATGCCATAACAAAACCACTAATTTCTTGGATCACATCTAGGAGTGGCGTAGACAGAAGAGGTTGATCAAGACCTACATACCCCCAGAATTCCTGTTAGAGTGGTTCCTTAAGTCTCTACAACCTCCTATTTCGAGGGATGTTGCTACATTTGGGGTTACATCTGAGGACGAAGCAATTTTCAAATCCAAACAATTAGATCTTATATATGCTCATTCTGGAATGTTATACGAGATTCTTCTTGATGCACCGAAGTCAAACTATGACCCTAGACAAAAGCTTAGTCCTCAGGTAGATGGAATTGTAGGCTCTGCCAATGTGAAATCTACAAACTCGATGACAAGCCATTTGAAAGAGTTGTCTCTAAACTAGTTTGCAAGAGAAATAACTTCATCTGTGTCTTCGAACCCGACTCAGTCGGGGGATGCACATTCTATGCAATCATCAACAGACCCAAATGGTAACCAACAACCAAACGAGAATAAAAAGAAAGGACATAATAATAATTGTAAGGGTGGGAAGAATAATAAACCCAAGGAAAATGGTAATAATGAGAAGATGAATAATAATGCTGGTGAGGGAAAGAGAGAAAGGTGTAAGGTGAATTTTTCCTGTAATATTTGTACAGATGATCACCTTACTCATTTATGCCCCAAAATTGCAAAAGTTGTGAGGCTCTTATCTCTACTGCATGTCATGCCGACGAATCCTTTCCCAGACAACCAACACATGGCCTCGAGCTCCTCAAATGTTGGAAATGTGGTTGGTGTGAGTCAAAACCCACCAACACAAGATACTGACCATTTATGCATCAATATGGTCAAATATGAGGTCAATGTAGCCACTCGATCTCACAATTACAGTTCTCCACAAACTGTACCTGGTTTTGAGTCTCCTCCTACTCCAAAGACACCCTTGCATATCGAAAAACCAGAGCCACTACCTCGTATTCCGAAAGGAGTACTCAAGCGCTCTACCCACAATCCAAATGCTAGAACTGCCCAAAATTAATCTATTGTTGAGGACCTAGGTCAAACCCCTTGTGCAATGTCGGCTCTGGAGGTACTCCACATGTGTCCTTCACAAAGGAATGTTTTTCTATCTATGTTAGGAGCTCTAGATCCCAGTGGTTTGAAAGTTATTAAGTTTGACATCACAAATGTGAAGCCTCACTTGCCTTACCATGTGGCATTCCAAATCCACGTGGGTTACTCGAAGTATACCATCAAGTGTATTGTTTTTTATGAAGGCGCTGCCACATGTGTGATGTCCCTGGTCTGTTGGAAATCCCTCGACTCTCGGACTCTTTCATAGTCTCCTACCATGTTGACTGCTTTTGACAGTCATTCCTTCTGTCCTCACGGTATTCTTCCTGCCTTTTTGGTCCAGTTAGGCGGGAAGATGGTAGAAGTGGATGTTGAGGTGGTTGATGCACCCCTTGATTATAACTTGTTACTAGGACGCAATTGTACTTATGCTATGACTGCCATTGTATCATCTGTCTTCCGTAGTCTTTGTTTTCCTCATGATGGGAGGATCGTGATGATCGATCAATTATCCTTTGCATACGCTATCCCCAGTACATCTGTTGGACCGTCGATCTCCATGGTCGAAAATTCTCAGCTGAAAACTGAGAATATTAATGTCGGAATGTATTCATCCCTTATGGGTACCTTCAACTTCATGGAACCGGTTCACCACATTTACGCCATGTCTAGTAGGCTCGTTTCGTCAGAGAGGTATGTTCGTTTCTGCACTTCCTATTTTAACGATCCTTGGATCCTACCTTCCTCGATTGTGTCTTGTGAAGGTTAGTCGCATGTAGGAATGGCCATGCCACTATCGACAACAGAGATAGCGTATCAAGTTTTTCTTGACTCTTCCGTCGATCCTAATCCTATTACCTCGCAAACGGACGAGGAGGTTCTTGTTCTTAAGCCCTTGTGGGACACTTCGTCATCTTGCTTAGATGACTTCCTTGTTGAGACTTTTCCCTCGGATGAAGCTATCATCAAGGCCATGAATGGTTCTAACAAACCTTGGGATGATATGTATCATCACTCTTATTTTCTCCCAGAGCTTGCTAGAATAGAACAAGATGACTTTCGATCTACTCTTAGAGAGATAGTCAGTCACACCATAGTTCCCCTTGATACGCACGACATTTATGCCAAAGGAAATATGAAGAATATCTCCCCTACTGTCACGATCGATATCTCTCATACCCTTGGCAAGATTGAAAATGTACACATCGGTGTGGATTGTTCGCCAGAAGAAATCTTAATCTACACTGAACTCTTCAAGGAATTATGAGATGTATTCGCTTGGTCATATGAAGAGATTTCGGTAATAGACCCTCGAATTTTCGAACATGAGATCAAAACTTGCCCGGATGCTAAGCATGTTCGACAACGTCTTAGAGCTGTCAATCCCCGGAAGGCCCCTGCTATTAAGGCATAAGTAGAGAAATTGCTTAATGATGGCTTCATCTACCTAGTTCCCTTGACTAAATGGGTATTCAATCCAGTTGCTATGAATAAGAAGCAAGGAACCATCCATGTATGCATGGATTTTCATGACCTAAACAAGGTTCGTCCTAAAGACAACTTCCCGAAATCTTTCATCGATCAGATCGTCGACGAGTGTGCGAGAAGTGAAGTTTTTTCTTTGATGGACGGATTTTTAGAGTATAACCAAATTCAAATTAAACCCAAGGATCAACATAAGACGGAATTTATTTGTCCTTGGGGTACTTTCGCATACCAGAATATGCCTTCCGACCTTAAAAACATCAGAGCAACCTTCCAATGTGTCATGACCTTCACATTCCATGATATTAATCATATAGTCGAAGCTTATCTTGACGATCTCGCTACTCACTCTCGTAAGAGAGTGGATCACCCTAAGAACCTTCAGCTAGTTTTTGAAAGATTTAGTCATTATCGCATCCAATTGAACCCTCATAAATGCATTGTTTGTGTTAGGTCTGGACGTCTTCTAGGATTTTTAGTCTCTAAGACTGGGATCATGGTAGATCTGTTAAAGGTTGAGGCAATAATTTGATTTCCTCCCCCGCACACTATTCGAAAAATTCAAGGTTTACAGGGGAAAGCTAACTGTTTACGTCGGTTTATAGTGAACTATGCCAATATTACTAAGGGTTTCATGCATCTTTTGAAGAAGGACACCCATTTTATCTAGGATGATCAAGCCCAAGAATCCTTCTATGCTTTGAAGAAAGACTTGGTATCAACGCCTCTGTTGAAGTCTCCTGACTATAGTAGAGATTACTTTCTTTATGTCGCCGCATCCAAAGAGACGATTGGTATGGTCTTGGTTTAGGAGAATGATGAGCTCCATGAGAACATCATATACTATCTTAGTAAAAACTTAGTCTGCCCTGAGCTCAAATATTCTCACGTTGAAAAGCTAGCTTTGGCTTCCGTTCACATAGTCCAACGATTATGCCATTATATATTGCTTTGAAAAACTACTATGGTTGTCGATTTCAATCCATTTCAATACGTCCTTACCAAGCATATCATAGGGGGGAAGTACAATAAATGGATTTTCATTTTACAAGAATTCGATCTCGATTTCGCTTCTGTGAAATCCAAGAAATCGCTAGTCTTTACAGATTTAATATCCAACTTCCCACGATTGGACGAGGATGTTATTCATGTTGATTCTTTTGCGGATAAACACATTTTCCTTGTCTCATCGTCCAACCCATGGTATGGACACATTGTTCTCTATCTTCAAACATTGAATTTCCCTCAACATCTCTTGTGAGATGACCAACAACGTATAAGATACCAAGCTAAAAATTACCTTATCGTCAGTGACACTTTGTATTGTCGAGGAATAGACAATATCTTGCATCATTGTTTAACTCACAAAGAAGCCGAGTTAGTTCTAAATGATTGCCACAGTGACACTTGTGGTGGTCATCTATCTGGGATTGCGACAGCCCAGAGAATTTTGTGAGCCAGTTATTTTTGGTCGTCTATCTTTAAAGATTGCATTGAAGTGGTCAATAAGTGTCACCCCTGCCAGGTGTTCACTCAGAAAATGTGCTCGCATCCAACCCCTCTCCATCCAATAATTATTGTCGGTCCCTTCACCAAGTGGGGTGTGGAATTTGTGGATTGCAACCCAACTTTAGCTGGGGGGAATCATCACATTATCGTGGTCATAGACTACTTTAATAAGTGGGTTGAGGCCATGCCTACAGTTAAATCCGATGGGAATACTGTCACCCTCTTCGTATTCAATCAAATTATCACCAAGTTTGACATCCCAAGTGAGATTGTCACTGATCATGGCAGTCACTTTCAAAATGAAATGATGGAAGAGATATCATCCAAACTGGTGTTTAATCATGGTCATTCTTCCCCTTACTACCCCCAATAAAATGGTCAAGTAGAGGTTGTAAACAATTCTCTCAAGACCATTTTGCATAAAACTGTCAGCCAAAGAAAATCTGATTGGCATATCATGTTATATCCCGCACTTTGGGCATACCAAACCTCGGTCAAGAATGCCACTGAATTTTCTCCTTTCCAGTTAGTACACGGTGTGGAGTCGATCTTACCTATTGAATGTGAAATCCATTATCTTAGATTCACAATTGTGCTCCTACTTGACACTTCTGATCTCGAATGACACCTCATGCACCTTGAGAGCCTTGACGAGCAGTGTCGAGATGCCTTTACGACTATCAAAGAAAATAAAAGATGTGTCAAGGTCCAATACGATAAGTATGTATGTCCTCAGTTGTACATTGAGGGTGACTTGGTCATATTATATGATCAATCCAAAGAACCACTGGGGGCAGGCAAGTTCAAACCCATGTGGCATGGTCCCTATCGTGCAACGTGTCTTAGAAAAAGGATCCTATGAACTAGAATATTATGAAGGGAACATGTTGGTTGAACCCAGGAATGGGCTCTACTAGAAAATATATTACAC
>JASDQU010710329.1:0-17225 GCA_032191745.1 Picea mariana
TCATGTAAGCACTCACTTTTTTCTCACACAGCGATGAGAAGAGTGCAAACAATAAGGACGAAGCAACAACAATGACAAAGTAGTGGAGTAGATGGACAGCTCCAAAGAATAGTTTTTTATCTAGGTGGATTTTAATAGAGTTGGGAAGCTCATGAGAAGGATCTCATGGATTTTTTACAACAATGGAGTATGATGCAGGAGCATCGCTCCAACCTAGTAACACACCAGCTAGACAACACATTCATGTGAATTCAAGAAAGGGAGAGGCGCCAAACCTCTCATTTTAAATTTTAAATTGTAATTAAATGTTTGTAAGGCTTGAAGAGCCACGGCGATGCCTTTGTGTAGGCAGGAGATGGAGTCTCCTTTAATGGTTGATAGATTGATGAAGATCTAGATCTGATTCAGGCTATATGGCATTGATTGTAATTCGGTGTAATTAATGAGAGTAGGTATCTTGGAGGGAAAGGTTCGAGGAGCCCTCTTTTGTAAAATATCTTTGCATCTAGAATTCATTAGATAAGTCTAGAACAAATTAAACTAGAGGATATTATGTTAGAGAGGAGAGAGAGAACCAAGACTCTGTTGGAGTCCGATCTTTTGTAAACATTGTAACAAACATTCATATTAATATAAAGAGAATCTTTTCCTTCATATGATTATATGTGTTTTATGTTTATTTGATGAATGTCATTTGGGTGTTCATTTATGTTGTAGATGTATGTTAGGTTCCATCTCCAGGGATAGACAAAATTTGTTATCTATGGTTTTTCTGATTTCAGTTTGGGTTCTTTGTGGCTTAATGCAAGGGGTTACATAACAGAGTGTTGAAGACTTTGTGAGTCAGTGCAAGGAGTTCACATTTGAGTTATGTGGAATTTAGGAAAGAACATGCCAGGAGGGTGCACCAAAGGAATCATAAACTCAAAGGAAAATCTCAAGGTTACTAAACACCTTGGAGGAAAGACTGTGAAGAGGAAGGCACAGACAGAAAGAATTATTGGGGATTCTGTGAAGCTATGCCAGTAGGGAAATGAGTGAGTGTAAAGAGTGCACAATAATAACTCTATTTCGAGTTCAGAGATAAGGGAAGTGTCAAGGAGGAGGAAACTTACAGAGTTGTTGAATACTTTGCAAGCTTAGCAAGGAGTGCTTGAGTGGAATTCACCAAGAGGGCACTTGCATATATTCGAGGGACAAGAGGGAAAAAAACCTTTGAGGTCTAAGAAGTTGAAGATCAAGGGTACAAAGGTGCTAAAAACTCTATAGGAAGACATGTGCAAGGAGTGCACCGGGCCAACATGCAGATGAAGTGTTGAAGACAACCAGTTGAAGTCCGGTCGATTTCAAGGAGTGTGAAGGGAAGCAAATTGTTTCAAGTTTGTAAGATCAGGAGGAATAGTACCTTTGCATACAAGGTTCTGGTAAAAAGAAGAAGAAGGTCGAGACACTTTGAATTCCAAGCCACAGACAAGATCAGGAGGGGTAACACGAAGTTGCATGTAGAGTGCAAGTGTGCACAAGGCTAAGGTCAAGTTTCAATGAAAAAAGCATAGGAGGGAAAGTGGAAGTTGAGACCCAACAGTCGGGCTCACAGGAGGACAATCGAAGGATGAGACCTTTGGAATGTTGGAAATCTTCCAATTTAGTTAGAAATTGAAAGCTCGGGAGGAGGAGCATTGGAATCCATTAGATTAGTTGCAGAGGAAGAATCTTGGACCGTCAAAACTACATCGAGACAAGAGAAGAAAGAATAGGAGAAGATCAGATATCATCCATAGGATCTGGGAGCCCTTGGACCAACAGTCGTTGGATCCTGGAAACGTGCACAAGGTTTAAACCCTTTGGAGTTGCATAGGAGAATGGACAACATGAAACGTGAAGTCCCAAAATCATCGTAGTCGACCATCGAGACAGGACACATGGCGAATGATCAACATTTCGTTGATTTGCAGAAGGGAAAGGTCAAAGGGATGACTTGTGAGAATTCACAAAATGTGAACTCGTGAAAAGATCATAGCCATTGATCACAAGGAGATCTGGATTGTTGATTGTCCATTGAGAATTTTTGGATATCGAGGATCAGGAGCAGGGAGGTGATCGATCCTCCGAATTCGCGAAACACGAAGTCCATATTCATGAAGAATAGATCCGAGTCGTCAGATCACGAGAGAGACATGACCGTTGATATGGGTCAGCACATTTTGAAAGTTCAGGGATCATACTTTCGAGAAGAGTGTTGGGCCCCAGGTCATGGAGAATGGTCATATGAGTGGAGATAAGGAAAAGAGCTAGCATCTGTTAATCCCTTTTCATAGTTTTGGGAATTAAAAGAGTCAGGGTGACTCATACATGGAATTCCTAACACACGAAATTATGAAAATCCTTTTGATAGGTGTGCGGTCATAGCCAGTAGTAGCGTGGAGGAAGCTTGTGCCCAATGCATATTCGCGTGGGACACGTTTCACAAGGACCTGTGGATAGTTGTTTGTGGAGGTTCCAACAGGGACCCGAAAGAGTTAATCCAACTCGCGTATTTGAAGATCTAGTGACCGGGAGGTCAGTGGACCCTACCGAGGTAGGGGGTCTGTGTCAATGAATCTCTTGAGAAGGGAAAATAAGCTTCCAACCCATCACATCCTCTTCATATTGAGAATACCATGGGGGAAACAACTACCCTCATCCCTAAAAGTGAATTTAAGAAAAATTTTCATAATACATTGCAAGGGTTTCCAAGAGATATTTTGTGGTTGAAGATATTACGCAAACCCCTTGTGCGATGTTTGATCTGGAGGTTCTCCATAGTTTCCCCTCACAAAGAATATAATTATTCTCTACTTTGGGTGTTATTGAGCCAACTAACTTGAGATCTATGATTTTTTACCCTTCCGATGACAAACCTCATTTTCCTTACCATGTCTCCTTCTAGATAGTAGTGGTTTACGCCATGAAATCATTTCCATAAAATATTTTCCACATGGTGGTAAATGAGGGTGCGTCAACTTTCTTGATGTCCTTGGCATGTTAGAATTCTATAGGTAAACCCAAGCTGTCTCCATATCCTACATTGTTAACTACGTTTGACGACCATTCATTTCGACCACATGGCACAATCCCCTCCTTCCCCATGCAGTTGGAGGGAAAAACTGTATGTGTCGAGGTTGAAGTAGTCGACGTGCTTCTCAACTACAACCTTTTATTCAGACAAAGTTGGACTTATGAAATGACAATGATTGTATCCTTCATTTTTTGTGTACTATGTTTTCCTCATGAAGGTATGATAGTAACCATTGATTAGTTATGATTCTCTCATCCCGACCCTTCATTGGGGGAATCCATGATCCTAATGATTGATAACCCACAACAAGGTATCGTCAACTTAGGTGCTTGACTATTTCCATATTTGATGGGTATTTTTTATTTTTCACTTCCTTTGAATGATGTCAAGTTTATTTTGGGTGTCCCTTATCATCCTAAGGCTTCGATCTTCCAAGTAGCTTCATTTTTAACGACTTATTTTAATGATCCATGAACTTTACCTTCCCCATCGGCTTCAATGGAAGGGGCATGGAATCCTGGCATGGCTATGCCCCTATTCATAGTTGAGGTCATGTACAATATTGTTCAGAAAACCTTGGCCAAATCTTATCCAACTCCCCCTCAAGAGATAGATCATGTTATAGAGCCTATTTGGGATCAAGAGTCTCTTACTTCTCACGATCCCTTGGACTTGGTATTTCCCTCTGATGAGGTTATTTTAGAGGTAATGAAGGGTCCATATAGACCTTGGGATGATATTCATCATAGATCATAGTTTTTAACCGAGCTTAGGAGAGTGGACGTAGGAGAGTTTACCATGAGCATTAATTGAAATGTCACTCATCCTTTCAATCCTTTGGAAATGCACAAAATCTATACTGAGGGAAAAATGGAGAGTATAGCTGAGACAATTCCAATTGACATATCCAAAACCCATGGCATCGTTGAAAATGTCTTCATTGGAGAATATTGTTCCCCCAAGGAGATTCAGGTGTACACTGAGTTATTTAAATAATTTCATTATGTTTTTTCCTCATCTTATAAGGAAATTCAAGGAATTGACCCTCATATAGTCGAACATGATATTAGGACTTATCCTGATTCTAATCTTGTATGAAAAAATATTTTCTCGGTCAAACCTTGCAAGGTAGCGGCCATCAAAGCTAAGGTAGAGAAATTAATTAAGGATGGTTTCATCTACCCATTTCAATTGATGGAATGGGTTTCAAACACTATTTCTGTCCATAAAAAACAAGGTACAATTCTTATGTGGATGGATTTTCATGATATGAACAAAGCATGCCCGAAATATAACTTTATTAGCCCATTCATTGATCAGATTATCGGTGAATGTGCAGGATGTGAAGTTTTTTCTTTTATGGATGGTTTCTTAGGGTACAACCAAATTCAGATCAAGCTCGATGATCAACATAAGACTACATTCATATGTCCCTGGGGTACATTTACATATAAGAAAATTCCTTTTGGTCTAAAAAATGTTGGAGATAATTTCCTGCAAGCCATGTCATTTTCCTTCCATGACCTCAAACATATAGTTGAGGAATATCTTGATGATCTTGTGTCATGTTATCGCAAGAGATATGATCATCTCACTCACCTTCGACTTATTTTTGAGAGGTTTCGCTACTAACGAATTCCCCTAAATTTGAACAATTATAGTTTTTGTGTTACATCGGGACATTTATTAGGTTTTATCATGTCCACCAAAGAGATCATGGTCAATCCTCATAAGGTTGAGGCAATAGGTCAGTTTTCTCAATTGTGCATAGTTCCCCTGCTTTAGATTCTTTGGGGGAAATATAACTTCCTACAAATATTTATTTCTAACTATGTCGAAATAACTAAAGGGTTTATGCATCTTTTGAAAAAAGGGGTCCCATTCTTTTGAGATGAAGTGGCTCAATTCTCGTTTGAAGCATTGAAAAGTACCTTGACATATGCCCCTCTTCTCCTCCCTCCTGATTATGGCAAGGATTTCTTGTTATACTTGGTTGAAACAGAGTCTACCATCGATATGGTCTTGGTTTAGAAGGATGGTGTGCTCCAAGAACATGTTATCTACTATCTCAGTCAAGGCTTAGTCGGATCATGGATCAACTATACCCATGTTAAGAAAATACGTTTTTAAGTTGTCCACACTATTCAAAGGTTTCATCATTATAATATACTCCGTAAGACCATCATCGTAGCTGTCATTAATCCTTTTCAATATGTGTTGACACGACGGGTCATCGGTGGGAAGATTAGTTGATGGATAGTCATTCTTCAGGAATTTGATTTGGAATTCGTTTCGGAAAACACTAAGAAATCCTTGGTATTTGTCAAGTTAATATTGGAACTTTCAATTCAGAGTGGAAGTAATTTTCCCAAAGAGTTGTTTATCAATGAGGATATCTTCCTTATTCAATCTTTTTACCCTTGTTATGGATATATACTTTTGTATCTTCATACTCTAAATTTTCCTTCCTCTCCTTCTTGTGACGAGTGTCGAAGGATACACCATCAAAAGATAAATTATCTTATCATCAGTGATACTTTGCATTGTCAAGGATTTGATTGTGTTCTCCATCATTGTTTGACTCATGAGGAGGAAGAGCTTGTGTTAAATGACTACCACACTGGAGCATCTGGCGGTCGCTTGTTTGGGTTGGAAACAACCCAGAAAATCCTTTGTGTTGGAAAATTATGGCCCTCGCTAATCAAATCTTGTATAGAAGTGGTTAAGAAGTGTCATCCATGTTAGATCTTCTCTCAGAGGATGCGGTCACACCCTGCTCCTATGTTTCCTATTATTTTTTTTGGTTCCTTAATTATGTGGGGAATTGATTTCACTACATGCCACACAACTTCTTCTAGGGGGAATCATTATATCATTATGGTAGTAGACTACTTCAAAAAGTGGGTCAAAGCCATACAAACATTTAGTAATGATGGAAAAACAACATCAGTAAATTTTATTTTCAACCAAATTGTTGCTAGGTTCAGTATACCAAAAGAGATTTTCACGGACCATGGAAGTCACTTTCAAAATAAAATGATGACTATGTTAACATCAAATCTAGGGTTTAAGAAAGAACGTTTGTCACCCTATTATTCACAAGAGAAAGGTCAAGTGGAGGCTTCCAATAAGTCTCTTACAAATATTCTCCAATGGACAATCAATTTGGCCAAGTTGAATTGGAATTTGATGTTATAGTCAACACTTTGGGCATATAGAACTTCCATAAATATTGCTACAGGTTTCTCTCCTTTCCAACTTGTTTACGGGTTGGAGGTAGTCTTTCCTATAGAGTGTCTGATTCCTTCTATCAAGTTGGCAGTGGAACTTATGCCTAACACAACTACGCTTGAAGAGCGTCTTCTCTATCTAGAGCATCTTGATGGAAAACATCGAGATGCATCCTTGCCTAACGAGGCTCATAAACACCGTGTCAAGTATCAATATGATCGATCAATTTTCCCTATACTTTTCTCTATAGGTGATCTTGTCTTGGTCTACAATGAAGATAAATATCCCTTGGGGGCATGCAAATTTAAACCCATGTGGTTCAGATCGTTTATTATTAATATTTTTTTGGAAAAACGTGCTTATGAATTGGTTGAATTTGAAAGTAATTCCTTTCCTGAGCCCAGAAATGGGATTTATCTTAAGAAGTATTATTCTTAGGTTGGTCACCTGAGTGTTACTTCTTGTAAATAGTGTATATTTTTATCTATATATTTCAATATCTTTTTCTTTTATGGACATGTATTTTATTACGTTTCTACATTGTGACATATGTCAATTGAATATGAGGTTTATGTTGGGTTCACAAATGGTGCTAGCCAAAATAATCGGAGGTTGAATTCCACAAATTGGGTGATCTTCATGCCCACTGGTCATTTTTTATTGTCTGGAGGTATTTTTCTAAAATAAGTAACCAATAATGTTTCCGAAGAAACCAATAATGTTGTCAAGTACAATGTTGTAATATAATTACTACGTGATGCATTGTCGCATGGTATTTCTCACCTCTGGGTTCATATAGATGCTCAAATGGTAGTGTCGGAGTTAAATGGAGTGTATCATGTCCATGATGCCACCCTTCATAGATGATTCCTTAGGGTACATATCTTATAATGTTATTTTCATTATATTACATATATTCATGTTACAAGGAGATCTAATCAATTAACTGATACATTGACAAATCATGTTTTAGATTGGCATATTTAACACACATAAAATCACACACATACATACACATGTAAATATGTTTGTACAAAATATATTTACTCCATAAGAAATATATATATATATATATATATAACATGTCCAAAAAATGATGTCACAGTACAAAATGTGGGCCATAAGCCTCAAAAGTG
This sequence comes from Picea mariana, assembly GCA_032191745.1. Lineage (NCBI taxonomy): Eukaryota > Viridiplantae > Streptophyta > Pinopsida > Pinales > Pinaceae > Picea > Picea mariana. Next base: position 7,426 of record JASDQU010710329.1, read on the forward strand.
TCTAGAATACATCATTGGGCTTAAGTCCTCAATACATAGAGAGATACAAAAATGGGTTCTATAGAACGCATGATGTCCAATACTAGTCTAAGATATAGGCCCTATTGGCCCTTCTATAATGTACTATGACGTTGTCCAGATGTCGGAATAACTCAACCCATTCCCTGGGTACTCCCATGACATGAGGCTGCATAGATGGAGGTAGATCTTTTATCTCTTCCATTGACATGCTCCAAGTGAGGGATGTCAAGTTCCTCTCTACCCACCTCAATACTCTCTTGGCCTCTACCAATGATGTCTCTGCTACTGTTGTGGCCTCCTCTTGGCTGGGATTTGTCTCGTGGATGATGCCTAGTCTAGGGGAGGTCTATTGACCGCACTAGTCCCACATCTGTACATAACAAAAATTTTGAGCTAGTACCGTGACATTAACAAAATATGTTTTTTATTTCCCTTAAATAAAATTAAAAAATTAATATGTATGAGTATGTACCTATCTCACCATGGTTCAAACTAGGGGGCATAGGCATATCAGGGATATCAAGAAATTAATCCATGCGTAGGGATAATCCTCGATGGCTGGCATATGTCATCTTCACCTATCGAATAAATTTTCATGATATGACACTTGTACTGCCCCTTCTCCCTAGAAGAGCATCAAAGAGACCCATATACACAATGTTGGATAGGTAGCTATGTTCCCTCATACACTCTCCTTTAGGGTTAGGCTTGACACTCTTTCAAATAAGAATGCACAAAGCATTGTCTTTAATCCAAAGTTCTTCTTCTTTCTTAGTTTACACTATGTCAATTGTATTTTCATATATTTGAGCATCATTGTGCTCCAATCGAAGATAACCATTTGCAGACATTGAAATGCATAATGAATCTAAGCATGTGAAGCCTGATGTAGTGCAATGGATCCAATAATTTGCCCAATTAAGTAAAGCACCGCTCTTAAACCAAGATTCTCTACCTTCTGAATAGGGACTTTAGATCTGATCTTTTTCATCCTAGCCTCACTATACATATTGACATAATGTGATATGTGATATGGCCCTGGAGGGAGGGTTGTCAATTTTACTAGCTCACCCCTCCTCGATATACTGGTCAAGAAGTAAATATCTTCAGTTGTGACTGTCAAGGATTGGACTTCTAGCATAAAGGCCTTCGCGTTAGGGTTCCAATACTCAACAAGGTGATTCAATAGTATCTGTTGGGCCCTCATGAATGGACAAAGAAAAAATTTCCACAACCCACATTGTCTTAATATAGCCACAACTGCAGGGTCCTCTTCGACCATTTGGTCCACTTCCTCATGCTCTCTCTCTCTCCAATAAACATACCTCCTGAATCATGCAAGTTTTTGGGAGTCAATGCCTTTCTTTTCTCATTTTTAAGAGCATGTACGTGCCATGTGTTTCAATACAGTCATGGATGTACGCATGATGATTTTATCTCATCCTACAGACATTCATGTGGTGAGCATGGAAAACACACATACATGCACAATCATGTTGAATGCTAAGGTGCGTGGCCCCCAATTTTATCTAAAAAACATGAAAAATGAATGAATTGGAAAGAGAAAGGGAAGAGTACTTGGTTCAATAATGAGTTGATTCTATCCATCGTGGCTCTCCAAATGTGAAATTGAAGGAAGAGGGTTTTTTCTATTTTTATGTTTTGTCAAACAACAATGGTGAAAATGACCCTTTTCACCTCTATTTATATATTTTTGACCCTACGGTGACCTAGTTTTGGCCCTTTTTCTTCCCTATGGTTTTCTTGATGGATGTTTTGATTATTTTTTGGGATTTTTTGGTCATCTACAAGTCTTATGTGCTTTGGATTCGATATTTTTAAATGCTTGGGTACTACTTATACCATCCTATGAGGAAGTTACATTTTCTCCATTTGAATATAGGGTAGGACTTTACCGCCTTACATCTTACATTTTATTGATGATTTTCCACTTCACCATAGGTTTGATTCCAACGAAGTGCGACAAAGAACCTTTTTTTCTTCTTTAGAAGTGTCGTAATTAGGTGGTAGAGCCTTCCTCTCCATGGATTCCCTAGATATATCATTGTATTGCATTATGGAATCCATGCTATGAGTCTTCTATAGGCTTGAGAGTCCTTTTAGTCCCACCAAGACTTTGTGTTGAAGCCTCATCCTTATTCTTTATCTTTTTCTAGCCTAGTACCTGAGAAACTCCGTAAGAGCATGGTTTTTTGTCTTTCAATCTCACTTAAACTATGAAAGTGACATGTAATGAGAAATTATTTATCATTTTTGGCCTCATTTAGATTACATAAGAAAATGAGTTCCCCTAGAGTCTTCTTTAATCTCTTTTTAGACTCTCTAAAATTGAAAATATTTCCAAGTGATATTTTTTCCCTTCACACTCTTCAAAGTGAAATTAAAAGGCACATATGTCCAATGATAGTTTACCCCTTTTTCAGTATGGATGGATAATTTTGCAAGAAAGGTATGCCCTAAGAGCTACAATTCTCTAGGAGATTATTCTCAGGTGTAATTTTAACCCTTTTTTATGCTTGAGGGACTAAATTTATGAAAAAGGTCCATTCTCCCTGGTTTTGGTTTATTTCTTTTTTGAGCCTTGGAGATTATTTTTGAAAAAGGAAACCCCTTGGATTCTTCTTGAAGCCCTTTTCAGACTCCCTAAAAAGGAAAATATCATTGAGTGACCTTGTTTCTTTCACACTTGTTACTTGACCCATAAGGAACATGTATTTGGCATAAGTTTAACCCTTTTTTCTGGCCAATAGATTATCTAGGAAAAAGGTATGCCTTGGGAGACATGTCTCTTCGGGAGAGTTCTCCTAAGTTATGTTTTTTACTTTTTCATTCTCACGGGAATAAACTATGAAAAAGGACGAAGGAGTCCATAGTCAAGCTCTTTTAAGACTCCTTAAAATTGAAAATATAGCCGAGTGATCTTGTCTTTGTCACTCTTAAAATGTTTTTAATGAGAGGTCCTTTCGATATAATTTTAACCCTTTTCCAGACCGAATGGACTATGTATGATAAAGGAATACTCTGGTCCTAGTGTCCATAAGAGTTCTCCTTGGTATAATTTTATTCTTTTTCGGGCCTTGGAGGCTAAAATTATGAAAAATATCACTCTGGAGTTTTCGTTTGCTGGTTTTTTAGACTCTTTAAAACTGAAAAACCCCCGAGCTTACCTTCTCTGATATCATAAAACTTTACATTGAAGGATGCTCATTGTGTAAATCCATAGATTGCATTTCATATCTCACTCTTGCATTGTTGTCCTAATTTCGACTCCATTTATTTGTTTCTAAACTTTTAGAGAATTTCGTAGGTGCATGCCTTGCAACATTTTTTCCTTTGCATTCTGACACCTTGACCCATGGAAGAATTTTCATGAGTGTCCTTATCCTGCACATGTCTCCTTTCACCGAGCATTAGTATGTTTCATGCACTTGGAACTAGTTTTATTTCCTACGACACTCGTTCCTCCTTTGTAACATAGCATTCTTTTATTATTTTTCAAGCTCGTTAAAAATATGAAAAAGACAGAAAAATCCAATATTCCAAAAAGAGGTGATGAGAAATCATTTCTTGTTTACTAGAATCAATCTAGTCTCTCTTGGATAGAGCACATCCTTTAGTTTGTTATGCAAATCATTGGGCTTTAGTATGGACTTAGGAACCTTTTCTCATTACATAGAGCTGCGTCCTCCTCTGTTTGGTTACTCTTCCAAACAAATGGAGATTTTTTGGTGCTTCATGTGCCACAAAATTATGTCAATCACATGTTTTCTGAGTCTTTTCATATGTCGTTCTCTTTTCCAAGGGAAATTATTACAACCTGAGTCGTCCATTCTGCAATAAGTCTCTTGACCTTCATAATTCGATCATCCTGAGAGTCCCGTCAAGTGTACATTCATAATAAATGAAGTTGTGTGCCTATTAATTGAGATCCTCTATTATTTATATGATGGATTGTTGAATACCTCAGGATAGTGAGTTTTCACACTCCCATTATACTCCTACCCAATTTATGAATATCTCGAAGATATTTCTCGAGTTACTAAAGCTATCATCTCCAGCTACAAGCATTGATTCCTCTTGAAGATTCATTTTATTTGTATATCTTCAGATGATTTTGAGATGTAGATCCGTTGTGTATTATTCATGGCTACAATTTATATTTGCATACACATTAGTCATGTGGCCATGCTTACTATATATGAAATGGATCTGCAATCTACTTAACTGGAAACCATGCTTAGTTTGTATCGAGCATGGGTATTCCCACCTCGGTGATTATTATTACTCTTTTGCAAATGAAATGCTCGTGAATAGTTGTCTGGGCTCACTCGACTCGATGCTTTCCCATTTTATTAAATATGTTATAATTTATTTCGGATATCAATTTCTCTTCTGACCTCACACCTTAGGGGGCGTATGTTATAGCCCAAAATGTCACTATCATGCATTTTTTACTTTGGCATACTCACTCACACTTCCACCAACCACTTTTGTTGAGGTTCCTCTTAAAAAAAAAAAAAATTCATGGTGTACACGACCTTCTACATATGAAACACATGTACATATGCTAGATGCATGCTTGACAACCCATGTATACTCTTCAAAGTTCCAAAAATAAAAAAATTTGTTATTTAAGGCAGAGTTTATGGGCTATGTTAGGTTGCACAACCATATTACCTCATGTATCCCTTATGACAACCAATTAACCATCTTTTGTCCATATAAAAAGGGCCCTAGGGGGGTCATTTGTATAAATGAAAGAAGAGGCAAGTGAACTCTACCAAATTTTCTCCCTTGCATTCCAAGCCTTTTGCAACCTACTATGAGTTTCATCCTCAACATTCCCTTCAAGTCATCCTCCTTATAAAATCCATCCTTTTACCCTATATTGGCATGTTTTTTGTGAGGATATCATATTGGKAAKAGTTCACTTGGAGTCGAAGTAGAGGAACCCARGCGAGGTTCATGGAGCGACGTCAACAAGATTCAGGTTGTAACTTTAAATCTTGTTATCAATAAAAGAAAAACTTATTTTCCCAGATCTTTCTGTCTTTATGTTTATGTTTATGAATGTTTTGAATGAATATCTAACCCTTTAGATGATGTTGGTAGTTATGAATATGCTATCATAGTTTGTTCTCTGAAGTTGTTTCAGGCCAACTTTGGGAGGAGGCATGCACTTTTTGGAAAGACAATAACAAGAAGGGATCTACAATAGATGGAAGGAATTAAGGTACACATTTAGATCTTATATCCGTTCCCTTAACTATTGTTAGGTCTTGTTGGATTTGGGTAAAGTAGAAGCTTTTCTATCTTTTAAGGTGTCAAGGCTCTTCCTAGTCTCTAGACCCAGATTAGGGTGATTTTTACCCATAGCACATATGATATAATTCTCCATAATCAATAAGTCAATCATAAAAAGAAGAATTAGAAGTAGAAGTTACATTGAAGGGGAAACTAGAAGTAGAAAGTGCATGTCCATGAGAAGAAGAGCTAGAGGAAGAAGACTCAAGATTGATGTTTTTCTTCTTCATCATTTCTTTTAGGGCTTCCATATTTTAAAAAAATTTAGACTCCACATGACCATCTCACCTACAAATGTTGCAGTGCTTGTCAGTCTTCTTGGTTTTGGATTTTAATTATTTGTCACTTTTGGGAGTAGAAATTGGCTTAGAGGCTTTGGGACCTTTGTTTTCCTATTGTTTTGGAAAGGATGTTTCTTCTTGGGATTCTTGGATTTATATATTTTTTTAGACATTAAGGATTTGTTAGATTTTAAGGTACCAGATGTAATATATTATGTAGAAACGAGAATATTTATAAACTATCAACGGGACAACAAAATATTGAGAGAGAAATACCAGAAATAATACCTTTATTGAAAGAAATAAATGTTCACTTGCCTCTTTGAGGGGGAAACCTCTAGTAGAGCATAGTTTTATTACAATAATTCTCAAGAAAAATATTCTCATGCCTCCTCTTATTTATACTAACTCTATCTTCTAAAGAACAATTTAAAGGAATATCTTTCTAGAAGAGGAAGCTTCTATTAGGTCTTCTTACATTGACTTGTTCATTTTTATTAAATATGACTTATTAACTAATGTTAGCGTTTATCACATGGAAAACATATTATTCTAACTACATGAGGGGTTAGGGAGGTTAGGTACCTAACATGACCTCCCCCTTGAAGAAAAACCTTGTCCTTGAGGCTTGAGATGAGGAAATTGTTATAGAATGGTGGCCAAATCCTAGGTGGCATTTTTGGGAATTGTATATTTCCACTGAACTAACACTTCCTTGATGGTGCACTGAAGGAGACGATTCTCACGCTGGTCCAAGATTACTTGTGACTATATCCAAATTGAACCATCTTCTTCCAACTCAGGGAGGCTAGTATTAGTTTGACACTTACTTCCAATCACTTTCTTTAAGAATGAGACATGAGAAAAAATATGGATCTTAGAATGACTGGGTAGAGCTAACTAGTAGTCCACAAGCCCCACCAACCTAAGAATTGTATAAGGACCATAAAATTTGGGAGAAAGTTTCTAGCAATGTTAATCTTTGAGTGAAGTATGCTTATAAGGTTGTAGACGAAGAAACACTTGGTCCCCTTCAACAAATTGACATTATGAATGACTTTGATCTACTTGTTGCTTCATGTGATTCTGATCCATGACCAAATTCCTTCCCAATAAAGTTCTCTGATAGCACTTGTAAGTTACCGGATGTAATATATTATAAAGAAACAAGAATATTTATAAAATATCAATGGAACAACAAAATATTGAGAGAGAAATACCAGAAATAATACCTTTATTCAAAGAAAGCAATGTTCACTTGCCTCTTTGAGGGGGAAACCTCCAGTAGAATAGAGTTCTATTACAATAATTCTCAAGACAAATCTTCCCATGCCTCTTTCTCTTACTTATACTAAGTCTATCTTCTAAAGAAATTTTTAAAGGAAGATATTTCTAGAAGTGAAAGATTCTATTAGGTATTCTTACATTGATTTCTTCACATTTATTAAATAGCCCTTATCAACTAATTTCAACCTTTATTACATGGAAAATATATTATTCTACCTACGTGAGTGGTTAGGGAGGTTATGTCCCTAACATATATGTAGCTTCAATGTTGATCACTCCAAGTTGCAAAATCTTGTATTTCTCTCTAATGAGAGAATCATAAAAAGACTCAAGAGTGGGAGTTTGGTAAGCACTCAGATCTTATTTTGTGGCATAAAAGGTAGATACAAAGATAGAATATGCACTACCAAGCTTAGCAATAATAACATATATTCATCGGTCATCCTTCAAATTTATTTGATATTCTTTACATAAAAGTCTAATTGTTTTGAACTTATAGAAATACTCTTCAATGCAAGGAAAATTATTGGAACATAAATTCATTAACTGATTTTCAATGTGTTTGGATCAAATCACATTGTGTTTACCAAACACAACTTCAATATTTTCCCAAGATTTACCTAGGTCATCAATTCCTTGAAGATGAAAGCTTAAACCAGGAGATATTGACATTCTAATTAGTCAACATGCTTTTTCATTCTTATTATCCCATTTGGATTTATTTTCATCATCATAGGGGGCTTGTTTTCTCCCCAAGGTAATTTGGTACAATCCTTTACTTCTCAGTACATCCTCTATATGGAATTTCCATGAAAAGTAGTTGGTATTGGTAAGAAAAATATAACAAGGTGAAGACATATTCAAATATGAAAATAATATGTATTCAACATCTGAAACTAACTTCCTAGATGGAAATATCTTGAAAAAATAGATTGTTTAAACGAAATGGCACTAAAAATGGACTTCGGATGTGAATGTTATTCCCTTTTTAAGAAAAGGTATAAATGATAACCAAAGAGTCACCTAGCAAGCAGAAGTTAGTCCACATGGTGATGGATGCACAAAATTCCCTTCCTTCTCTAACTTTTCCTATAAGCTCAATTTTATAACTAAGTTACTTATGAAGTGACCCACCTTTATAAAATAAGCAAGACTCACTTCTACACTGAAGTTACTTTATAAATTAAAGTTGCATGAAAAAAGTAACTAAAAATGAATATTAAAGATACTTTATAGTGATTCACTTTTATAATTTAAGTGAAATGCACTTTACAATGAATGCATGGACTTTTTCAAAAAGTAAGAAACTTGAATTCAAGATCTCTTACTAAATAAGGCAACTTTCAACCAAGTGAGCTAGTGCAAAACACATTATAATTGCAAAGGAGGAGGAAGTTTTTGTTGTTGTTGTTGTTGGAGATATACCTCAAAATCCATGATTACACCAAAAATATTCCTTTTGATGTGTTGATACAAATGCACACTAAAAAAATGAATCTCAACAACAAATGGGGTTACATCTCGGTTATCTTGCCAAGAAAATGCAAGTTTTCTCTCTGTTTTTTATTTTCTGAGATCACACAGAGAGAATAAAAAAGAGAATACTTAGACAAGAAAACACTTTTGACTCTATTTTTTATCTGCAGATATCACACAGAGTGCATGACAAAGAGCGTACACAACAATAAATAGTACCAAATCATAAATAAAAATAGAGAGATGAAATATTAACTTTGTAAAAAATAAATTAAAAGGTTGTATTCAAACTAATTTTTTCCTATGGATCTGACTAAGATAGTATTATCCTGGGAAAAGAGAAGTTTAGGGGACAAATTTCAGCCATGGGCTAATTTTGCATGTTTTTTTCCACAAAAGAATTTTCCAATTTCCATTTTTTTCTAAAATGATTCGCCTAAATTATATAGGATAAAAGTATTTTACTTTCAAAATTGCCTATTTTATAGAAACTATATAAAATCCTAATAAATATGATTATTTTTACGAAAAAATCGCCATACAATTTATGGTTTCGGATTTTAATAATTAGTAAGATTCACCAAGTTTCTACACTTTAAGATAAGTATGGATCCTTGAAATGTTATCTAATATTGGGAAAACAAAAACCAATTTGAGTGAAACGGAAAATATTTCTATGTTTAAGAATCACTCTGGATGTAATGGAATAGTCCTCCAAACTTATAAATTTACCCAAATAGCATAAACCAAAAATGTAGCAATCCAACTTCAAGATCTCAATCTACAATGGGAGTAGGTCTTCAAATGGGCTCTGATACCATGTTAAAAAAGACATGGTATTCCAATAGAGTACAAACACCTTTAGTAACCACTCAAACAACTAGATAAAATATCAACATGCTAATGTGTTTACATAGTTAAAATCCTCGACAAGGGAAACATTCCATGACCCCAACAAATGTGACCACTTGAGGCAATATATTAATGCAAAATAAAAATATTTTACAAGAGATTTTCTCATAGTCGCCTACCATCATGATGATTGACTTATTTACCGATTTAGGTAAGCCCATAATGAAATCCATAGAAATCTCTCTCTAAATAGTAGGGGGAATCAGAAGCAGTTGGAGTGTGGTCGGAGCTTTGACTTTTTCTCCCTTGTTTCATTGATAGACCTCACATTCAACCACAAAGGTGTGGGCTTCATGTTTCATACCATCCTAGAAAAATAAATGTTTGAACCATTCATAGGTTTTGGTAAACCCTAAATTCCCAGTTGTGGGTGAAGGATGAAGCTCAGAAAGCACCGTTGGTTTAAGTTGTGACTATTTTATTAAACACAAATGACCTTTGTAGTGAATCCTTTCATTGTTCCAAGAGTACCCTAGAGAAGCTGGAGAATGGTATTGC
>JASDQU010710329.1:44758-59998 GCA_032191745.1 Picea mariana
TATAAATACTGTAAGAATATATCCATTGTTAGATGTATATACAGATATTTAAGCATGCATATAGTGAAATGCATGCAGTAAACACTACACAGATAAATACATCTGATTCACATATTATTATAACTCAACATATGTATTATTTAAACGTAGAAGTGATGGCTCGCAGCAAGTCAGCGAACCTGCAACAACGGTCGCTTAGCCGTTTAGTCACAATTCCAAAATTCTTTGTTTACCCATGGCACTAGAAATCAAAACCTCCATTACAGATAACATTGGAATTAGATAAAGAACTTGAGATAACTTTGATATTTCATAAGAGTGTTTTTAGTGCATTCCCTTCCTTTGAAGAAATGAATTTTATTCAATCCTGAATGCACCACAATTATGCTCTTTCAGAACAATCTTAAATTCCATTTCTACCTCCATTACTGCTATAGACCTTTTGACTCATAGAAAAGGTGAGAAGGCCAGAAATCAGAATAAAGCAATTAAGCCACTTGCTTGCAACAATGGATACAACCAACACAAGAGTCCTCATTTTCTGGGGGATTAAAATGGCCTAGTATTTTTGTTAATTATTGCTGGTGAAGATCCAATGCATAAAGCCATGGGATTCTGTCACGGTTGCTTGCAAACGGTTTAGCCTACATTGTAAGTGTTCTTTCAAAGAAACATTTTTCGCAAGCTCCTATCCTAGCAACCTTGTATTTCCATCATTAGATTACACAAAGAGACAAGGTTTGTATTTCCATCATTAGATTACACAAAGAGACAAGGTTTGGGCACCTGACTTTGCTCATCTAACGAATTCGAAAAATCATAATATCCACAAATTTTGATAATCAAGTAGGCACAGAAAAACAAATTGTTCTTTAAACATGTGATTTATACAAATATATTATTGTTAAGGAAGTATTTGATGATACGTTTCATTTGAAATGTTTATGCCTAATGTGTGAGGAACTTGCTGCTTTCCTTAAGGTCTCAATACACGAGAATAAAATCTTAAGGATAAAGTGTCAATGGTATTAAAGGAGTGCCAACAATTTCTCTTTTCTAAGGTAGGTTAGTTAGAACCTTCCCTATTTATCATAACTTTTCTCTCCATCAAAGTATTTTCTCCTTATCATAACCATTTCTTTCATCGATATCTTTCCTCTTTGTTGAAACTTTCTTCCTTGTTTAGAGTTTTTCCTCATACAAAAATCTTTCATTTAGTTCGTCCCTTCATCCATCCATACCTTTCCTTCTTGTTGGAACACTCTTTCTTCGTTAGAGTTTCTCCTCATGGAGAAATCTTTCATTTTAGTTCATCCTTTCATTACAGTCTTTCATCCTCGTGTGAACTTTCCCTTTTGTCGAGTATTTCATCCTCATCAAAACCTTTCCCATCAATGGGGTCTTTCCTCCTTGCTAAAACCTTTTCCTTCTTTAGTTAGATCCTTTCTCTTCATCATCGAAACCTTTTTTTCTCATTGGATTATTTCTCTTACTCAATTGTAACCTTTCCATTCTTTGAATTCTTTCTCCTTAGTAGAATGAATTTGTTTTCTTCTTTTTCTTCCATTTGGACACTTCATTTCATCATAGCATTTTAATGGTTTCCAACACTCCCATTTGTTGGAACAAATTCGATCATGTTTTCAATTTCCTCTATTGAAATAACTTCTCTTATTATGTCATCACCGTTAGTTTGGATGGATTATCATTTGGAAGTCCTGGTTCATAAGGCACAATACTTGCTAAGGTTTTGCAAATGGGGTAGCAAGCTAAGTGGGCTTGATTGTGGGAAAAACTCCACAGTTAAGCGCGCTTGAGCTAGAGGCATCTTGGGATGGGTGACCACCTGGGAAGTCCTGGTTACTGGGTGCAAGCCCCGAAAGTGATGATTGATGCTATGCGATTCATTTCGTTGGTTTCAATCCCATTTCTTCACCCCTGTGAGCATCACCCCATGTAATGAGTGCCAAGTGGACTATTCAAATCATGAGAATTATTGGTCAGTTGCAACTAATACTCATGAATATGGGTCATATATTAGTGACTTACACTACGTAGTTAATCCCGAAAATAATATCTAATCTCTTGCACTGTGAAAGCCCCTATATAAATAATAAGAGTTAAGGGAGCTCTAACTGGGTAGTTCATAAGGCACAATACTTGCTAAGGTTTTGCAAATGGGGTAGCAAGCTAAGTGGGCTTGAGCAAGCCCCGGAAGTGATAATTGATGCTATGCAATTCATTTCGTTGGTTTCAATCCCATTTCTTCACCCTTGTGAGCATCACCCCATGCAATGAGTGCTAAGTGGACTATTCAAATCATGAGAATTATTGGTCAGTTGCGACTAATACTCNCATATATTAATGACTTACACTACGCAGTTAATCCCGAAAATAATATCTAATATCTTGCACTGCAAAAGCCCCTATATAAATACACATTATGTCGTAAAACTCTGACTCTGTCTACCATTTGATTGTGGCACCCCAAAAAAACATTGTTTAGGGCCCTATTGAGGTCATTTCCTACTTCCAAAAAAAATTCCTCCCCTTCTCTATTCTCTCTAATTCATTTCTCCCTTTCTTTCCCCCCTTCTACACTTACCCATTTTTTCCCTCTTACTATCCCTTTCTAGTTCTAACACTTAGTCGCATTTTAGACTGTGGGTTCCCGGGTTGGCGGACTTACATTTTCTCACCTCCATATACAACTTCACTTCATGAGTCCAACCGACCGCCGTGTTATTCTATACGAAGCCGATTTTATGATCGCGGGTTCACGGGTTGGCAGGGTCGATATTTCATGTTCCTGTGTTCCGTGATAGACATATTTCACCAAAGAGTTATGTGATCTACATTTCAATCCCTGAACTACCTAAGTATTATTCTGCCTACATGAATCCATCTGACTGTCGTGTCGTCCTACACTTAGCCACTTTCACTTCTCATACCATCGTGAGCTCTTGGGTTCCCGAGTTCACAAAAAATCTCAAGTCGAATATTTCCCCAGTCTGTCCCCACCACCCTCGTGCCTTTCCCATTGCACATTTACTATGTTTTTAATGCTAATAACTTATCATATAGGTTCGAAGGGATGGTCATTAATAAGAGAAAGGCTCGAGGAGACCTCCTATAAAATCACATTAAATAGGATTTACGGAGGATTATATTATCTCCCACTAGCATTCATTCCTAACATAATTTGGAGAAAGGTAACGTTCTCGTCGACTTATGGCAGCAAGTCGACAACATTTATGTGGAGATACACTAAATATTTTCAAACACGAGGATCGGAATTTTTAGTGGTCCAAGGCATATTCCTACTATTCATCCCCTTTTGCCCAAAAGGAAATAATCTAGATGTTTGGAATTGCACGCATCGGGTGTGTCCCCAAAGTTTTTTACTGTAAGGAGTTGGTCACTTGGTGCGCTAAGAAATACATTCCAATCCAGCGGATCATCTAGTTGCGAGACCATTCCCCTGTCTCTCTGTCACCACAGATTTTCCCTAAGATGTTGAGGCTTCCCGAGCCAACGTTCACCTTCAGAGGTGAAGACTATAGGAAATTATTAAAAAATAATGACAATGGACTTGACCTCTTACCTGAATTCCTAAAGAACCCAACGACCTACCACACCTGCGACAAAGTTAAAAGGATCGGCAAGACCCATCACATCAGCCCGAGGCTATGTGGAAAAGAATATAAAAAAAAGAATGGAATTAATAACAGAGGCTTGGGAAATGTCAAAAAGCATGGTCTCTTTTGGAACAAGAGCACATGTTTTTCATGAATATCTGCAAGCAAATTTGAAAAACAAGCAAGGTTTCTACCTCGATGTGGTTGTACCATTTGGTGTTAAGGTTACTAATATGATGGAATTGAGAAGAAGAGAGGAGGATCTCCCCTCCCCGAATCAAATAAAACAACTAAACGCATACTGGAAGGAAAATGTAAAAAACATGAACAACATCGTTGAAGCATGTAGCCAGGCCATAACTAGAAGAGAGGAATTATTCAAGAAGCTAACTGAGATAGATCTAGTTGGCAACACCAATGAAGTCCAAGACCTAGAATTGATACTCAACTCGTTATTCTTAACCAAGCAAGCATTTGATGAACAAGTTGATATCTTTAAAGGGTTGTCATTTGAAAGTTTTTATGGCATTCTTGAATATGGTGAAGATGACGTGGAAAATTGCCTAGTTGATTATTCGATCAAAAATCAAGATATTAAGGAAGCACTGTGAAACATTTCAATTGATCTAAGGGACTTGGAAGGAGAACTCTTCCATAAAAAAATCCGGCATGAATCAATGTGGCACCAATGAGGAGCTATATCTAGGAGTGGTTCAAAAAGGTTGTCGACAAGCTTACCAATGAAGGGAAAAGGACGGTTGAGACATTTCCTATAACTTCCGAGGAAAGCCATACAAGGACAACAGCGAGCAAGTAACAAAGAGAGAGATACCATCATAGTAAGTTTATACCGATCACAACTTTCTGTCTTTATCAAGATCTTCATCCAGTTACTCCACCTCTTTAAATAGAAAGGTTTAACTGAAAACTGATATTTTTCTTTTTCTTCTTTCTGGGTCTTGTTGCCCTCTGCCACCCACTTTCTTCTTTCTATGAACTTCATTCTTATAAATGTTTTCTTTATGGTCCGCGGGAGCCCCAATCCCATTCCTTATGACAAATGTATTTTAATTTCAGAGAATATGTATTGAACTATATATTTTTTAGAAATTACAAGAGAACTATTTTGGGAACAATCTCGACTGTACTTTGTAACCTAGTTTTTCTGAATATAAAGTATTTGAGGTTGATATATCATTATCTTCTTTTGAGCTGCCCATGTATTACTGTGTCAAATTTTTGTTATGTATGCGGATCGTTTTCTTTTAGTTTTTATGTGATCGGATATCTCTATCCCTACTATGATGGATGTGAGGAATTCTATTTATTTTCTTTAAATGTATGAATGTGTGTGTTTCCTAGTCCATTCTTGGGAACTCTCTTTTTTAAAAAGAAAATAAAAATATTTTCCTTTTTCCATTATATCTATTTTTGCTGACAAACTTCCTATAAAATTCCCACATTTTATAAATCTCGGACAGAGGAGTACCACCTTTATAAAAACGCAAGAGAATTCACATCCTTGTGAGGTTGTTGTTTCGGTCCTTGATGGATTCAAGCATCAGCAGGACCCAAAACAGTCCTGGAAGTACAAAAAGATGTGCTAGCATGAAAATTTTAAAAATAAGCCAATTGGATTAGGTGGGCAGCCACCAATCTCCACCTGGAAAATCTGTAGGGATTCAGACAAATCTTGAAGTGTCGAACCCACAATTACAAAGGATTATAGAAGAACATGTTGAACTAAAAACTATCAAGAGGAGCCAATTGGAATAGGTGGGTGGCCACCAATATCCACCTGGGTCAGTCCTCCCCTTTTAGGAAGAAATTATCTCCATTGCATTGAGTTCCCCCATCAGGTGATAAAACTTCTGTTGAATTTGGCCCCGAGTGAGCCACTTTCCTTGGTGTAGGAGTTGCCCTGCCTTGACAACCCAATAAATCTAGATCCTTTGTTGGTGAGTTCCCTTGACCTGTGTGTCCATTATCTGATTAGTTGATGCATGTTCTATGTAGTCAAGGTTGAGCTTTGTTGGTGTCAATTGTTCTGTGATATTTGAGGTGTCCAATAATGGTGGAAAATATGGCCGAAGGAGGTCCACATTGAACACTGGGTGCAAGCCAAGGAAGGGTGGAGTGTTGATCTCAAAATCATTGCTACCCACATCCTTGGTGATAGTGTAAGGCCCATAGGGAAGTGGGATGAGTTTTCTACGGGGCCCTATAAGGTGCTCTTTCTACAAATGTAACCACACCTTGTCTCCCACCTGAAACTGGTGAGATACCCGGTGTTGATTATGGATCTACTTGTACTTATCATCGGCTTTATGCAAAATCTCATGGACCTGTTGGTGGATGTGTTGAATCCGCTCAATGAATATGGTGGCTTTTTCAGCCTTAGACTGAACATGGGAAGATTATTCATATGTGGTTGCAAGAGGTAGTGCAACATCAATCGGACTCGAGGGTTGGAATCTCAACCCTACCTGAAATGGGCTATGGATGGTGGAGCTATGGAGAGCCTTGTTGTAGCTTTGTTGAACATAGGGAAGACTCTCATACCATGTACGTGGATGCTTAGAGTTGTACATGCACAGGATGTGCACAATCATCCAATTGATGACCTTTGTCTAGCCATCGGTTTGGGGGTGGAAAGCAGTGGATTTAGTGGGCTTGGAGTGATCCAGGTGGATATTGGTGGCCACCCACCTGTTCCAACAGGATCCTTTTGCCAGTTTTTAGTTCATCACGTTCTTTTCTACTTCTTTGTAATTGTGGGTTCTACACTTCTAGGGCTATTTGGAGCCCTACACATCTCCCAGGTGGATACTAGTGGCCTCCTGCCTAGTCCAACTAGCTTATTTTGTATGATTTCATGTCATCACATCTTGTTGTACTTCCAGGGTCATTTTGGATCCCTAAACAGTGTTTTTTTGGCTCCCCCTAGTCAAACTTTAGATGAAGTTAATATTTGATGGAGGAATGTCTAGTTCTCTAAAATTCCTTTCCAATGGGATATCACACACCTAAAACCGAGGTCGTATGAAACAGTTACGACCCTTGGAAGTTGAGGCACCAACTTACCCATAAGGGCCCACATGAATTTTGGCATTTCACCTTCTAGGGTTAGTTTTTTGGATGTCTAGGGTTTTGGAATTCTTGTTTAGCATAAAAAAGTTCTTTAAAGCCTCATTGTAATCATCATGTTCTTGTGAATGAGCATAGTTGTCACATCTCTTCTCAAATATAAAGTTGTCACCATTCTAGCGAGTCTCACACTCTGTATTTTTATAACCTTTTTACAATTATTTCATTATTAGAAATCAAGTATTGTTGTATTTCTCTGTTTCTGGAAATTTTCATGAGTATTTCATTGTAATTTATCTGCTTTCATTTCGTTTTGAACATAATCTGGATCAATGGTATCAAAGCAGGTTGCTCTTGATTATTTTTCAGTGCATGTCCCCGACGAGGTCCGAGTATATCCAGTTGGGTCTCGATTTTTTCTCTCTTGAGGACAATCACTCTCGCACACCCAAGAAACCCTTAACAGAGGCAAAAAAGAAAGACGATGGAGCAGAAGATTCTATTAACTTGTTGCTTGAGCAATCTCTCGTGCAACAGAGGGACAAAATGATGGAGAATTTTGCACACATTCTTCAACGCTTGCTGATAGAAATAGGTGCATCTTCATTAAGAGACCATTTTGGAGGAACCTCTCCCTTCAAGGTACAAGTTAATTTTGATATTCCCATATTTGAAGGTTAGATAGATGCGAATGCCCTAGAAAAATGGTTAAACATATTATAAGGTTATTTCTCTGTTAAAATTTTTTTCGATGGGGAAAATATGACCTTCGCACTCCTCAAGGGTCTCCCCCATGTCAAACATTGGTGGGAAACTTACTGGGAGAAAAGTTCCACAGAGGAATCTGGAATCTATGGGGTCAAACCCACTTGGGATTTTTTTGTGGATGCGGTCAAATAACAACTATCCTATTGATAATTATGAAGACCAGTACATGAGATGGACCACACTGCGGCATGAGAAGAGCCAAACAGTGTCGGAGTTCACAAATACTTTCCATACCTTGCGCACCAAGTTGGGTATCAAGGACTCTGAGTGGCATCTGGTTCTGAAATACCGGTGGGTCTACATAGGTACATCCAAACCAAAATAGATTTCCTAAACATCTCATCATTGGGAGCTGCCTATCGATATGTTGTCAAAATTGAGTATAAATTGAGACACCAGAACAAATGGGAATTCGGTTTTGCAAATATGCAACAAACAAAGCATGGTAAAGATGTCCCTAACCAAAAACCCCTAGACAACCAATCCAAGACAAAGGAAAAAAAGAGTAAAGGGAAGGTGAAGAATGACACTGGGAAGTGGTGTGACTTCCACAAAATCCACTGGCACAACATCGATGAATGACGCTCGAAATAGTCATTGGTGGCCGAGGTCAAAGACACGAAGCCGAACCCTGATTCAAAATCCTATCCGAAAAATATTGAAAATAGACAGATCATCGACATAGACCCAACTACCATTGTCACGACCGCAACAATTCAACTAAAAGAATCAGTAGATCCTGAAGACGGGGAGCACCTTTTCCATTCACAGATGTGGGTTAAGGGGACCCCGTTGCATTTCATTGTTGATAATGACAGCTAGAACAACCTCATCTCAACTAAGGTCATCAAATAGCTGGGGTTGTCGACAACACCACACCCGCAACCATATAACATTGGGTGGCTTCACTAGGGATTATATCTCTGTGTCAGCCAGCAATGTCACCTGTCCTATGGCATCCAACCCTTCAAGGATGAGGTAGTGTGTGATTTTTCCCCTCTTGATGTCTGTGATGTGGTTTTGGGCCAACCATATATGTGGAGGCATCATGTTTTCTATCAGTCTAGACCCCGTAGTGTCATTATTACTCTAGGAGGTCAGATCTATAGGATACCAGAGGTAGTTCTGACTATTACTCCACCAAAACAATGTCGCAAGGTAACTCTCATACTACAAAATTCATCCTCTTCACAGTCTGTTCAAAGGATGCACAGAAGACCGCTACAACCACTGCAGCCTCAACACCTTCTATCTAGAAAAAACATATTGTCAAAGAGAAAGAAGATATTATTTTTTCACCTACAATGGTTCCTACACAATGCCCCATCAAACCCAGAGAAAACAGGTTGGTGGAGCATATTCAACCCCGCCAGCAACCGGTTTGTGACAGTCTTCCACAAACCCAACAACACAACTTCTCCAACAAAGCACACAACTCGCCAAGATTCAGATTCAGAACATGCTTTTCCCTCTTCCTTGGGCACTCAATGCAATGGATACCATTGCTTCCTAAGGGGGGAGGATTGATCCAGGTGGATATTGGTGGCCACCCACCTATTCCAACAGGCTCCTTTTACTAGTTTTTAGTTCAACACATTCTTCTGTAATTGTTTGTAATTATGGTTTTTACACTTCAGGGGCTATCTTGAGCCCTACACATATCCCATATGGATACTGGTGGCCTCCCACCTAGTCCAAATGGATTATTTTGTATGTTTTCATATCAACACATATTGTTGTACTTTCGGGGGTCATTTTGGATCCCTAAACAATGTTTTTTGTCTCTCCATAGTCAAACTAGAGACGGAGTCATAGTTTGACAGTGGAATGTGTAGTTCTATGAAATACCTTTCCAATGGGATATCACGCGCCTAAAACAGAGGTCATATGCAAAATTTATGACCTCGGGAAGTTGAGGTACTAGCTTACCCATAGGGGCCCACATGACTTTTGGAGTTTCACCTTCTAGGGTTAGGTTTTTGGATGTCAAGGGTTTTGGAATTCATGTTTAACATAAAAAAGGCCTTCAAAGCCTCATTGAAATCATCATCTTCTTGTGAATGAGCATAGTTGTCACATCTCTTCTTAGAGATAATCTGCCACCATTCTAGCGAGTCTTGCACTCTATATTTTTACAGTCTCTTTACAATTCTTTCATTAATAGAAATAAAGTATTGATGTATTTCTCTGTTTCTGGAAAGTTTCATGAGTATTATATTTTAATTTCTCTGCTTTCATTTCGTTCTAAACATAATCCGGTTCATGGTGTCCAAAAGTGACCAGAGACTTGACCAAAATGTGTTGAGGAACATGTTGTCCCAATTTGAGGTGATGGTTTGTGGTATCCCAAAATGGACCCACGCCCATTCGAAGAAGATATTGGCAGTATCTTCCACTATGATTCTATTCTTGCATGATGTGATAATGGCCATCTTTGAAAAGCGATCAACTACCACAAATACACAATCATTTTCATGCTTGGTGGATGAAAGACCAAACATGTAATCCATTGAGATGGATTCCCAAGGCCTCTCGGGAGTAGGAAGAGGGGTGTGTAAGCCTTTCTTCTTGATGGATGGCTTGGCAATGGAACAAGCAGTGAAATATCTGATATACTTGTTGACGTCTTATTGAAGTGGCCAATTAAAATGTTTATGTAGAACAACCACAGTTTTCTCCATGCCAAAATGTCCTGCCATCTAACTATAGTGAGCCTCCCAAATCAGCTTTGCATGCTTGCTTGTGGGAACACAAAGGTGGCCCAAATAGAATAGCAATCCATCCTAGATGTAAGAATCAGAGACATTCTCTCCTGTATTGAAGAGTTGATAGGTGGTGGCGAAGTCAGGGTCACACTGATAAAGTTGGGGCCACTCAAATGCCTCATGCCCGCAAGAATGGAGCACTATGGTGAGTGCAATAACAGGAGTGTGACTAAGACAGTTAGCTACACGATTTGTGCTCCTTGTTTTATACTTGATGTTGAGATGGAGCTATTGTAGGTATGTGGACCAATTTTTATGGTGGTCGTTCTGCAACTTCCCCTATGTCTGTATGAACTGCAGAGGCTTGTGATCGGTGTGGATGATTGTCTCCTTTCCTAGAATGTAATGTTTCCACTAACGGTAGGCTTGCACAATGGAATAAAATTATTTTTCATAGGTGGTGTATTTCCAGATAGTATCTGAGAGTGTCTCACTATGGTATGCTACTAGATGACCATGCTTAGTGAGAACTGCGACGACAGCATAGTTAGAGGCATCAGTCTCAATCTCGAATGGTTGTGGTAGATCACATAAGGAGAGTACTGGAGATGAGAAAAAGCGATGGTTCAGATCATCAAATCCTCATTGTTGTGCCTACCCCCATGTGAAATTTTCCTTGTCACTTCCCTTGGTTACTTGAATGAGGGCCCATGCAATATGGGAGAATCCCAACATGAACCTCTGGTAGAAGTTGGCAAGTCCCAAGAAGCCTCAAATCTCGGTTACTATGGTCGGGGCTGGACAATTATGAATGGATATTAGCTAGATCCACATGTACCCCATGCTCATCAACAATGTATTCCAAGTATTGGACCTGGTTCATTCCAAACGAGCATTTTTCCAAGTTGGCATATAGCTTGTGCTACCGCAAAGTGCCCAAAACGTATTGAATATGTTGCATGTGCTCCTCCTAAGTTCTATTGAAGATGAGGATGTCATCTAGATATACTACCACAAAATAGTTGGTGAAGGGTGTCAATACATCATCTATCAATCTCATGGAAGTTGTTGGTGCTTTTGTTAAGCCAAAGGGCATGACCAACCATTTGAAGAGACCTTCTTTAGATTTGAAAGTTATCTTCCATACATCAATTGGCTCGATGGGAACCTAGTGGTAGCTATACTTTAGGTCAATCTTGTTGAATAACTTTTCCCCCTCGAGTCGGTTAAGAAGGTCATCAATTCAGGGAATTGGGTACCGGTTCCTGACTGTGATTTTGTTTAGTGCGATGTAATCAATACAGAGCTGCCAAGTCCTGTGTTTCTTCCACACCATCACAATCAGGCCTCCACAAGGGGAGGAGTTGGGTTGGATGTGCCCCTTTTGAAGCAGCTCTTGGATCTAGTGCTTGATTTCATCATTTTCCATCAACGAGCGATGATAGATTGGTCCATTAGGTAGCGGGGCACTGGGGGTTAGAGAAATTGGATGCTTGACTTAGCAGTGTGTCATTACCTCAGTGGGTGAGGAGAAGATGTCTCTGTATTCTTCCATGATCTCGTCCACTTGTTTATGCTGCAAAGAGAGGCTCTCTGTAGAGGTCATGGACGTGGCGATGACCTTCTGCTTACTATGAGCACGGATCACAAAGAAGGAGAACTTCTCAGTCTCTAAAATGAACTTACTGCATTGCTTAGTAGAGATTAAAGAAATAGCGGTAGGTGACGCTACCTTTGGTATCCTGTACAATTGTATAACCAAAGTAATAATAACACTGCGGGGTATAGACTCATACACAACATGCCACTTCCACAAATATGCTTTTCCTAAAAGAACATCACAAACTTCAAGGGGAGCAATATCACACAATACCTTGTCTTTGAAGGGCTTGATGTTGTAGGGAAGATGACATTGTTGGCTGACGCAGAGATCTCATCCTTGGCGAAGCCAGCCGATGGTCTAGGGTTGTGGGTGTAGTGTTATTGACAGGTCTAGCCACTTGACGATCTCTGCTGAAATTAGGTTCTTCTGATTGCCGCTATCAACAATGAAATGCAGCGGAGTTCCTTTTACCCACATATGTGAGTGAAAGAGGTGTTCCCCTTCCTATGGTTCTTCTGGTTCGCTTGGTTGTAATTTGGTGGTAGCGACAGTGGAAATGGGTTCGACATCGATGATCCGCTTCCCACTTTATGGATTTGATTCAGAGTTAGAATATGCCTCGAACTTGGAAGCTTACATCTTGGCCACTAGTGACTATTTGGAGCGACATTCTTCGGTGTTGTGCCAAGGGATTTTATGGTATTCACACCATTTTCCCGTGTCCTTCTTCATCTTCTCATTACCCTTCTTGGGTTGTGGCTTGGACTGGTTGTCCTAAGAGTGACCATCTTTACTATGTCCCTTGTTTTGTGGGTTAGGGCTGCATTTTCCCTGCTTTGACTATGAGGGGTTTGTAGATCCAAACTCTCACCTCTTTTGCTTAAATTTATGCTCGATCTTGACAACATATCTATAAGCCGCACCTAATGATGTGATGTCCAGAAAATACATTTCTATTTGAATGCATCTATGCAAACAACCACAATATTTGAGAACCAGATGTCATTTAGAGTCTTTGATACTCAATTTGGTGAACAGGGTATGGAAAATATTGGTGAAATATGGTATTGTATGGTCACTTTCCTGACGCAACGTGTTCCATATTGTGTACTGGTTCTTGTAGCTTCCAATAAGGTAGTATTTTTCTTTAATGGAATCCCTGAAAGAATCCCATGTGGGGAAACCGTAAATATTACAGATTCCTCTATGTCCCTTTGCTCAGAGTAAGTATCCCACCAATCCTTAACATGGAGGATGACCTTGAGAAGTGAAAAAGTAATATTTTCCCTGTCGGAAAAATTGTTCACTGAAAAGTACCCTTCAAGAAGATTCATCCATTTATCTACAACATCTACATCTATCATTCCTTCAAAAAATGGAATACCAAAATTTACTTGTACCTTGAAGGGGTTTTCATGGACGCTTGATGAAGATGCATCTCCTGTGGGCAGTCATCGAAGGATTTGTGCAAAGTTGTCCATCATTTCATTCCTTTGTCACACAAGGGCTTCCTCAAGCAACATTTTAAAAGGATCTCATGTTCCATCATCTTTCTTCTCGTCCCCCATGGGTTGTTCTCGGGCTTGGTGTGGCTGATATTGCAAAGGCTTAACTGGTTTGAGTCCCAACTTCTTGTACCCAGATCTTGTCGGGGACATGCACGAAGAAAAATAAATGAAGAGCAGACTGCTCTGATACCATTGATCTAGATTTATGAGTGGAATGAAAGGAATAATAGATTGGATACAATAACATAGAGATATGGAGAACAACAAAAGATATCCAATGAACAATAACTTATATTGAATAAATAAAATAGGTTGAAACTATAAAACTGCAGAATTGGAAACAACTTGCTCGAATGGTGGTAGTTATCTTTGAGAAGAGATGTGGCTTGTTGGGTGCATCCATCTTAGCAGAATGATTACAATGAGGCTCCAAAAACCCTTTTAACATTACTCATGAATTCCAAAACCCTAGACATCCAAAAACCTAACCCTAGGAGATGAAATGCCAAAAGTTATGTGGACCCCAATGGGTAAGTTGGTACCTCAACTTCTCGGGGTTGTAAATTTTGCATACGACCTCCATTTTAGGTGTGTGATAGCCCGTTGGACAGGTATTTTCGAGAACTACACATTATATACCAAAATATGACTCCATATATAGTTTAATTGTGGCACACTAAAAAAAATTGTTTAGGGCCCCAAAACGGCCCTGGAAGTTCAGAAAGATGCGCTGACATGAAAACTTAAAAAATAAGCTAGTTGGATTAGGTGGGTGGCCACTAATATCCACTTGGAAACTGTGTAGGGATTCATACATCCCCAGAAGTGTCGAACCCACAATTACAAAGGATTACAGAAGAACGTGTTGAACTAAAAATTGTCAAGAGGAGCCAATTGGAATAGGTGGGTGGCCACCAATATCCACCTGGATCATGTTCAAATACATCATCTACCCCATTTATTTTACAAAAATATTAAATATTTCATCTATATTTTCTTTAGTAACATATTAGGATTTTCCCTTACATTTTCTAAATCTCAAAACAAAAGCTTATCCCACAAAAGCTTGTTGAACAAACATGTTACTTGCAACTCCACACCTATAAATATATGATTAAGATAATTCATGAAGTTCCAAGGAAAAAGAGAACATGGGCCACCCCACCCATCCTAATTATCCCTCACTCACTTGATTTACCTTGTGAAAATATACAAATTGCATAGCATGGTTGTTGGTTTGTGTATCTACTCTTCTTCGATTGGTATTGAGAATTATTTATGGGGTATTCTCATTTTAATTGACCATCACAGATTGACCCTGGTTCAGATTTAATAAGCTTCCCAACAAAAGCCCTTTAAAACTATCAGCCCCTCTGGTAAACCAAAAGGCAACGCAACACATAGAGTGTATTGCGCAGTCTCACCCGAGATAGCTCTATGGGCGGCTGCAATAATCAGGTGTTTTCAACTTGAGATTGAGCGATATCTGTGGTTGTGTGCAATAAAATTTATTCATTAAATCTAACAGCTAGTTATATTGTTCATTCTATTCATGCATGTGGAATACCAAACCTACTTAGTTACTTCAATTATCTAACATTCGTCAACTACTCAGACATAAAGATGCATACATTCATTCACATAACACAGTGTTACTGTGGTTCACCCACTCCTGGGCTACGTCCACAAATATCTAGATCTCAAGCTTCTTATTATGGTTTAGAAATATGTCACACCACATGTGTTTACATCCTTGGATCTCACTCTCCTCAACAGGCTCCTCAATCCCTGCGAGGCTGACTAGATTGCACTAGGCTCCTCAGCATGTGATCTAACCCTCAGGATTGAGTTTCTTCCTATTTCCCTAGCTTACCATCTTAATGACTCATACAGTTCTTACAGTTCTCTCTCTCTCTCTCTCTCTCTCTCTC